>OX637465.1:26876903-27048228 GCA_951799995.1 Trifolium subterraneum | reverse complement strand
GAACAATTTTGTGTTTAGTTTTATAGAAAAGTTTTGGTCTTTTATCAAAAGTGACGAACACGTTTGAATTTCTTTTTGAAAATTATGAAAGTGTAAACAACTTGATTATTTGAGTCGCCTCAAACAATCAAATTAAACGCAAGGAAGTAAAACAAAGATTTAAACTTGCAAGAAACAGTAAATTGCATTAAATCATAAATAGCAAATGCATTAAAATGGTTCGCAATACATACATGTCCTCTTGAATTCCGTTCGTTCTAAGTGTGAGTACTTGGAATTTTCGAGAAAAACAATGCGTATGAAAATATTGCGACCTTTGTTTCTTCAACAAAAAAGCTATATATACTCCTAGACTAAGGTAACTGCCTCTGATGATCTGGATGGCTCCAAACGCTCTATCGCTACCCACGATCTCCACTTCTTTCGCACGCTACCTTCAACTCGAAATATTGGGCTTGTGTGTTGGGCTAAGCATCGGAAGCCCAATTAAACAACCTCCCTTCGCCTCGATGTCCAACACGCTTGAACCTTAAAGCCTTTTCCTTCGACAGAATCTTCGAAGCTGCCAACAAACATTTAGCCATTGGCCCACTTCGATGCATTCGAATGTCAGCATGAAATGACATTTTTGTTTAAGTAATTACTATTCTTAAACATTTTGGTACATATGTATTTATTGGACCGTCAAAAATAAACATGTACCAAATTTATGCCCAACACCTACCCAAGGTGATTAGTTGTATAGCTCTTTAACTTAGATTGTCTTTGTCAACATCTAGATTGACATATTCATCTTCAACACTCGTAATACAACTTATGAGTCACCTCAAATTCTCACCATAAACACTCAATCACATATTTATCTAATTTTCTTCGTAAAACATTGATAGTAATAATTTCAATTGCCAAATCAGTTAAAAACCATTTTCAACATATCCTATATTGCATAAGAGTTATTCACACAAAGTCAAACTAAATCAATAACTCATCATTTTGCATTTCTCATTTTGCATAGACCTTAATAAATTTAAAATTACTATACAAAATACACAACACCCCTAATTATAACTAATATATACATACAAGTAACACATTTCTTGTGCTCATCGAAACTTATTATTAGCAATTCCCGTTATCTCAAAGGGTTCCAAAATAACTTGAGCAATCACCTTCTTTGATGCCTATACACTCATCAAAACACCTATCTCTTAACTAACTATAATAATAATTAAAATACTATCTTTACTAGAATGCAAAAGTAAATCACACAAGTTCATATTTAAACATTATGGAAACCCAATTTAATGTATATATTGTAAGAAATTATATTTCTTTGTTTTGGTCTTCCATTGATTTATTAAATATTAATTGTTTGAATATGATAAATATTTTGATGGGTCCTGGAGTATCTGTATGTGATCAATGGATATTGGACATCACATGGTGAGTGTGCTTGAATAGTAGTGTATCCTATAGTTAGATGAATCCATAATGGTTGGAATCATTCAACTCTTCATGAAAGGGTATAGTTTGATACCTTATGACTATTCATAAAAGAATTGGTAGAACCATTGTAACCCACATGAAAGAGTAGGTCCCCTCCCGACTTTCTCTATAAATATATGTCTTGGGACATATGGATAATGACTTAATTGAGTGTAATGACTTGATTGACCGGACAATGATCCTAATAATATTAGTAATTGTTCTTATGAGAGAATTCATTGTATGCCTACCCATTGAGGCTTGAGAAAGAAGGGGAGGAAGATCCTATCTTATAATCATTGACAAGAGACATTACATGACATGAAAGTAATCTAAAGATGATGACTTCAAGAGATAAGTTTTCACATTTTTTCTTCTTCTTATTATACACGGTGTCCTAAATTCATGCAATTAGATTAGGGCTATTTGATCATGACATGATGTTTTATGTTTATAATTTCCGCTATTGTCATGATATGCTATATATTCTAATATGTAACATTAGAATACTTTCATTTATTTCTTACATGTGGTATCAGAGCCTTAGTTGTATGATTTAGGATCCATTTGATATGTTTGAAGTTTGAACATTAAAATAATGTTATCTCATGCATATAATTATAATTTATAACTATGTTGTTTTACCATGCTTGATTGCTACTGGTGCATTCAAAACCTTAAATCATTTTGAGGTGTTCATTTTTATATTATTCTTATATGTGTGTGAACGTGATTTATTGATGTGGTTTGATCTAACTAATATTTGTTTGAAGATATTCCAAACATCCCAAATTTTGCATGATGCATATATTGATAATTAATAAATAACTTGCAAACCTTACATTCATACCTTTTTTGTTTTATGGGAACCATATATGATACATTGTTATTAATTATTCTTTCGTTTCAATCTTACCTTTTGATTTCATATATGCATGATATAAGTCTCGGTCAAAATCATGTTTCAAATAAGAAGAAGAGTAAAGAACATGTAATTTTTCAATTAAAACGATAACTATCGACTAAGTCAAGGACTTGTTGTTTATGTTTAATTTGTTGGCTTGTTGCTGTTGTTCAAACTCACTTTGATATTGGGCTTCCAAAGATTAATTCTAATGGATTCAAAGTTGAATTGATTAAGCATGTGAAACCCAACATTTTTGTGTGTGAGCTCGAAACCATGTGAAGTTTGTTAGAAAGTTGTATTGATTCATGATAGGTAGTATATTGGTAGCATTGTTTGTGTAATCTGAATGTTTTAAAATTCGGTAAATAATTGTGTTGGTTTATGTTGTTTTATGAAGAGTTATAATTAAACCCAGTTTTTGAATCATTATATTCATATTAGGCGCACATTTTATATTGCCTTGTTTTAAGAATATTTTTTGCCAGAAATTTGTCCAATATGAATTCAGTCAAAATTAGTGATAATGATATTTTGAATAAAATGATGTCTATTTGAGCAAATGTTCTTACAGTTGTAAATGTCTATTAATTAATGGGAGTATATACCACCACAGTGCACCACTTATGAATTTTAATGAAATTTTTGTGATATTTTGCGGATGTATTCTTGAACAATCTATTATTTAATCACCTACAAGAAATTAAATTGTGAATTGTTCTTGAGACATGGTTTATTTGTAACTCTGTGACAATTGAAAATTCCTTCTGCCTACAGGTGTTGTAATTTTCAATTGTTGTTTTTTGTATGATGATATATGCTTCATCCACGCTGTTTTATGTTCCTTTTGGTTTTATTATTTGGTCATGATATTAATATTTTTTATTTTAAGATAATTATTTTAAAATGTATTGATGGAAATGAATTATTAAATACATATAATAATGACTATTGTTTGCGACTGTGTAACAGTCGAGGGGGAGAGTTGACATAGTCATTACTAATATGTGTAGTGAGTATTATTGTCTTTATGTTATTTTAAATGCATGATTTAAACAGCCACCGAATTTATGAAATATTCATAAGCTCTTGTATTTATTGAATATATTTAACTTTATACATGTACAAAAGTGGTTTGATAATGTTCTCCATAGTTTGCACATATATGTGAGATTTTTTTTGTTCAATTTGATATTTCTTTTACCACTTGAGTTATATATTTTACTTATGAGTATAAGTTGGAATATATATAACACATTTTTGTTTTTTGATAAACTTATATGTTGTAATGTTGAGAACCTTTTTGGCCAAAGTTTATCCTTGTTTTTAGAGCACTATTAATTGATATGAATGTTTGTCACCACAGTGATTTATTCATAAGATTGATGTAGTTGCCTGTTAATTTAATTTGGGATGGTTAAGTTGTTTAGATTAATTAATGCATTAGTCTACCCACAAGAAGCCTATTACACTAATTGATTTTGAGCAACATGATATTAGGCAATGAAAATTCTTCTGCCCTCAGGTGTGGAATTTTCTGTAATTGTTGTGTATGGTACACTCTTCCCCACAGGGAGGTTTATATCACATGTTTTGAATCTTAATGACTATTTTCATTAAAGGTTGTCCATTTGATTGATCAAAGGTTGATTGTTTTTTATTTTTATATGTTTATCGTGAAATATTTAGTGTCATTATTTTTATAAGTATATTTCTCTTGATCGTTAATTAAGAGGGATATGGGACACATTGTTCTTTGTTTCCTAAGAAAATGTGGGAGCATGGGTAATTTATTTTAAATGTGTGTTTTGAAAGGACTAAGCACAAGAGAGAGATTTATTTCCTTTGAGGAAATGGTTGAGATCTTGTATTTTCTTGATGGAAATGTTATATTTTGAGATATGCATCTCTGATTTTCCTTGTGGAAATGGGGTGTTTCACATTAAATGGATTGTTATGTGAAGCATCAATCCCTTTAAGGGATTGGTTGTGTTTTCTTGAAAAGACACGATGAGGACTTGTACGCAGTAGTATACAATGATCACAAATTATACTACGATGTGTATTACACTAGTACACTTATTTGATGATCATGACGATTAGAGTTGTTGGTTATGTGGTTATTGGTGGCATAAACTTTTCATAGTTTATTTTTGGCCTATAGCTCTAGCTTGATGATTCTTGTTGGTCGTTATTGGTCATGTTTATTTGTGATTATAATTAAGATATGTAAGTGACCGCTATTATTCAACCAATGATTTTGAGTTTGTTTTGATTTTAAAATTTTGTTTTCAAATCTTTATTTTATTTTGTTTTGCAATTTTATTTTTTTATTTCTTTAAATCAATGTCGCCCATGTGGGAGAATGTAAGAAATTATATTTCTTTGTTTTGGTCTTCCAATGATTTATTAAATATTAATTGATTGAATATGATAAATATCTTGATGGGTCCTGGAGTATCTGTATGTGATCAATGGATATTGGACATCACATGGTGAGTGTGCTTGAATAGTAATGTAGCTTATAGTTAGATGAATCCATAATGGGTGGAATCATTCAACTCTTCATGAAAGGGTATGGTTTGATACCTTATGACTATTCATAAAAGAATTGGTAGAACCATTGTAACCCACATGAAAGGGTAGGTCCCCTCCCCACTTTCTCTATAAATATATGTCTTGGGACATATATATGGATAATGACTTAATTGAGTGTAATGACTTGATTGACCGGACAATGATCCTAATAATATTAGTAATTGTTCTTATGAGAGAATTCATTGTATGCCCAAGCCTGGTTTTGAAGGGGGGCAACCAGGCCCACAGCCCAGGGCCTCCAAAAAACTGGGGCCTCAAAAAAAAAAATATAGATAGTAATATTGAAGGAGGTTTAAGTAGTAAATAGATGGCCCAATAATATTAGAGGCCCAGCAAAGAAAAAGCTTAAAAACAACAACACAAAAACTCATATTTGGATCCTCTTTCCCGTACGCACGCAGAAACAATAAACTAAACACCTTCACTTCACTGACGTCGAACTCGCAAACCACTGCACCGCACCGCGCCGCCTCTAACTCCAGTGACAACCGCGCCCATCGCCTTCCCTTCGAGTCTAAGAAGTAACCTTCTCATCTGTCTCTCTGAAACAAAAGGAGAAAAACATAACATAACCCTACCCTAATAAGGGAAAATCAAAATTCAAGGTTAGTTGATCAGTTTTTTCCTTTTCTAATTATTAATTTCTTCTTCTTTATTCATTTTCTATTGTTGATGATGTTGTTGTTAATGTTATTTATGCTTCAATTCATAAATTGGTAGTAACAACATGTACAGGATTAATGGATTATGTTGTTGATGTTTTAGAATTTATTTGTTGTCTAAAATGTAAATTTTATTTGCTATTTATCTCTTAATTTTTATTTAGCCCTACGGATTTGATCAACAACTGTGAGAAATTTTAGGTTCTATATTTATTTTTATTATTCATCTATGCCTCCAAAATTGCTTCCTAAGATTAGAAAGTATGATTATGGTTGTGAGAAGCGTAAGAAACAGAAAAGACTTAATGAGTTAACACAGTCTCTATTAGGATCCCTTGATAAATTTATTATAAAAGAACCGCAAATTCCCGTTGAAAATCATAATGTTGATGTTGGAATTCCTGAAAATATGGTTTCTAGTGGAAATATGGAGGAAATTGCTAATGTTAATGCTACTGAAAATGATAATTTAGATGCTCAAAATATGGAGGAAAATGCTAATATTAATGCTACTGAAAATTTAGATGTTGAAAATGTTGATAATGCTAATGACAATGGTGAAAATTTTGATAATGAATGAGTATTTTTGATGTTATTGAAATTAATGTATTTTGAATGAATACAATTTAAATATATTATATTCTTCTTCTTTTTTTAAATTATGTTTTTATAAGGGGCCCATTTTATTATTTGTCCGGGACCTCTAAATACTCGAAGACGGCCCTGTGTATGCCTACCCATTGAGGCTTGAGAAAGAAGGGGAGGAAGATCCTATCTTATAATCATTGACAAGAGACATTACATAACATGAAAGTAATATAAAGATGATGACTTCAAGAAATAAGTTTTCGCATCTTTTCTTCTTCTTATTATACACGGTGTCCTAAATTCATGCAATTAGATTAGAGATATTTAATCATGACATGATGTTTTATGTTTATAATTTCCGCTATTGTCATGATATGCTATATATTCTAATATGTAACATTAGAATACTTTCATTTATTTCTTAAAATATATAAATGTGATCATGCAATCAAGAGATACCTGATATTCTAACACACTATAATACTTCGAAATTTCATTTTTTAAAATGACATGATCCTGTTATCACGTTTTCTTTTCCTATCATTCTCTATGTTGTTTTCCAAACAAGTACATAATTGAATATTTCTTAATTAATCTTAGGGAATTAAGTTAGAGTAGTGATCATGAGTCAAATATCAAAATTAAAATCAAAACAAGTATACAACCAGTGACTAAATATATTTAATTAAGTAGTACCTGTTTCTTAAACTTTACATGAGTTGATTGGTTAAGGTTAAACTAGAAAAATATATGGAATACTAGTGACATAACCAACCTATAAATAAGTAACATGACTGTTTTAAAGCTTAGAATGAAAGAGTAAAAGAACCTAAACTATTAACAGAGAAGGAAAGAAGTAGTAAATGAGTTACTAAAGTACAAAATAGAACTTTAAAGAGAAAACTAAGGTTAAGGCATAAAGAACCTAGTTGTCTAAACAATTTAAAGAAACGTCTTTATCATACTATGAAGAAAAAGAATGAAGAAAATAGAAAACAGAGGAGAAAGAATTGGACCTTGTGGTTGTTTTTCAGTGCTGAATTTTACTTGAGAATTGGACATGTTTGATCAAAGGTTTACTCCCTATTTATAGCAAATTATCAACACTTCTAAATGGTAATTTTTAAGCCCACGTTTACACTCTCTTTTTGTGAAGAAAAATCAGCCACGTTGGTACGTGCACCTCTGTAATTCTTATCTCTCTAACTTGGCATTCTTATCTCTTAATTTTTCATTTAAATTTTTATTTTATTTTTATAACATAAATCATAAAATTTATACTTACCTATATATTTTAGTGATCTCAAAAATATTTTTGTTTCCATTTTCGGTGATATAAATTTATACTGCCAAGTAAATCACTGTCTCAATAGAATTTTAAGCCTAAAATTTTATCATAGCCTATTGAAATATTTCATGTTTGATTTCTATAATCATTTTTATTAAATTCACTTTCTAGAGAGTAAATTAATTATTAGTTGACATAAGGTAAAAATACTATCAAAATCACACATAAAACTAGCTAGTTAAAAATATTAGGGTACAATGACAATTTTTCTCATAATAAACTATTTAATTTTAACAATGTGTACTCTAAACTGCTAGGTGAAAAGTTAATCAAAATTTGTTGAAATTAAATTTCCGAAACAGCTTATATTAATTTAATAGATTATATCTATAATTATATTTTTATCTAAAGTTCACTTCTAAGAAAATAATTACTTAAAACATTCCAGCATTACTTTAGATAAGTAATTAGGACAACAAAATAGTACTATTATACATTAGTTGATAATATTATTTTCACAAGAAAAATATAATTAAATGATCAAAGTCATTTTATAAATAATACTTAAATTAATGATATAAAAAAAATTCTAGTTTATAAAATTTGAGGCGTTACATATATCATTTTTTAGTTTTAGCAAACATGAATATGTAATAATTTTGATTAATGTAGTTTATAAATTTGAAGAATGGATATTTTTTTTTTTTTAGTGAAAAAGAAAAGAAAAGTTTATAACACCTTAACCTTCTAATAATTGAATCTTTGTTTGATCTTCTATGATTTTCTCTTTTCAATTCATCTTTTGTTATTAAATCTATTTACAACTCCATTTTTTGACTGACATAAGATAACAAGTTTGATTTTGCTTTTTTGGTTTAAAGATAAGAAGTTTGTATTTTTGTCTCATATACGGTTGAACTTGAGGTATTTAGGTAAAATAATAGAAGAAAACTAGAACAAATATGATATTATTGATGATGAATTAAAATAATATATTTACATTATTTTCATAATAAAATAGAATACTATCTTAGTATTTATAACCAAGTGAATAAATTTAAATCTAAACTAAATCTTAAATAAACAAACTTAATCATAGAAATATTTTCTCAACAAATATAATATAAACCTAATATATTTATATTCTAACACTCCCCCTCAAGTTAAAGCTACTAGCTTGGTACAAAATAAACCCCGAGAATAAATTAAATTCCTTGATAGCGCCAACGACAGGAGAAACCAAGTAATCAGTAGAGCAGCGGTCGAAGCATGAATCCATAACAAATTATATAAAAATACCCGCGGATTTAAATATCACAAACGGAGACCCGCAAATTAAAGTATTACAAACGGAGACCCGCGAATTAAAGTATTACAAACGGAACCGCGGATTAGAGAATCACAAACGGGTAACGGTGATTAAAGGTAATAGGGACCCGCAGATTAAAGAATCACAAACGGGTACCGGTGGTTAAAGGTAAGAGATTCATGAAAAAGTGGCATGTGGGCTGCATGGGTCAGGGTAACAAGAGATTCATGAAAAACTGGCACGTGGGCTGCATGTGTCAGGATAACAAAAAGGATAAATCAAAGTTAAGTAAAGTAGTAAGTAAGAACGAAAATGGGTAACAAAATAAAAAGGTGGAACAAAGCAGAGTTAAGTAGTAAGTAAGAACGAAAAGGGATAACAAAATAAAAAGAAATTTCAACGATGGCTAGGGTTTTTAAATAAAGCGAAGAATAATCGAGAGTTAAATCTCGGGGAAAATTACAGCGGAATTATGTTTTAAGGTGGATACCATGACTCTGATACCATGTTGAACTTGAGATATTTAGGTAAAATAATAGAAGAAAACTATAACAAATATGAATATTATTGATGATGAACTAAAATAATATATTTACATTATTTTCATAATAAAATAGAATGACCGTCTTAGTATTTATAACCAAGTGAATAAATTTAAATTTAAACTAAATCTTAAATAAACAAACTTAATCATAGAAATATTTTCTCAACAAATATAATATAAACCTAATATTTTTATATTCTAACATATACTATATATACGTCCAAATTTGTTTATGTGAAGCATTATAACAGCTCCTTGTCCCTATAAAAATAGAAAGCTGGATAAGATTAGGGTTGAAAATTATGGGAAAAAAATATTATCGAACTAAAAAATATAGTTGTACGAGTTCTACTACACTACAAGAAAATTGCTCTGGAGCGTCGGCCGAAATGAGACGCTAAATGGCGAAAAACGGACGCTACAAGCTATTTAGCGTCCGCCCAGCGTCTACGTCGTTTCAGACACTTAAATGCCCGAAGTTAGACAGTTGCGTCCAGTAGACGCTATTTAACGTCTGTCTAATTAGACGTTAAGTCGAAGCTAGTGACATGTATATAAGCAGACGCTATTAGCTTCCGCTTTTGGGTGATGCTAATGATATATATTGGTCTCATAAAGTGTTACCATTAGCGTCCGCTTGGGAGACTCTAAATTTTAGCGTCTGCCCCTAAATGGATGCTATACGTTGATTTTTGAATTATGTAGCATCCGCTTTTAGCTGACGCTTTTGGTTTTTTTTTTTTTGTTACATTAAAATACAATATTTTAGCTGATGGAACCTAACAATAAATATTCATGCATCATCAATTCTTATCAAGACCAACTATTTATCATATATATAATTATAACCATATAAAATGTTAACATAAAAGTCTACATCCATCAAAATATTAACATAAAAGTCTATATCCGGTAAACATAAGTTAGCATAACCCACAAAAAGTCTAATCCATCAAAGCAACCCACAAAATATATATCCCACCAAAATATATCACCCATCAAAATATATAACTACTCCTGAAACTTACCATCAGAATAACCCACAAAGTCTAACCATCAAAAAAACCCATAAAATCTACAACTATCGAAATCAAATATCTTCCCCGTCTTCAACCGATTGATCATCCAATTCATCATCATAATGAGGATGAGAATTACGAGAGTGGCCACTACAAGAGCCTGTCTCCCAAGCCAACATGCGTCTACTGAATTCTTCAATCTTTGTTTCCAAGTTTTGTGTCCGACCTTCAGCTTTAGCAACATCTGCACGCAATACAGCAGCCTCAACTCTAGCAGCCTCAGCATCGGCACGTGCTGCAGCAGCCTCAGCTCTAGCAGCCTCAGCCTCAGCTCTAGCAGCCGCAATGATCTGGTTCTCATGTTCCCTAATGTGTGCTGCCTCTGCCTCATATGTCAAGTGTATTGTACCAGGCCTAAGGTTTACAGCCAAGTGTCCAGTTCCGTAACACCTTCCCCGAGACTTACCCCCGGAAACATCTTTCCATATTTGAATTCTCTCCGATCCATCAACCTCTTGAGTGTCACCAATAGCACCACCATCAGTTTGCGTAGTTTGTGTCATTTTAGTCAGTCGGTCATGATATTCAGCCTGTAAATCAAAATATGATACCACAATCAGTTTATTACCAAGAGACATGGAGCTCAAATCAATACCAATTCTGCAGACAACTAATAGAATGGTAGCATATAACAATAACACGATAGCATACAACAGACAACATAAACTATACACAGCAGCTCTAACTCTTTATGCAACTCTTCATTTGCTTATCTTTCTAATTAGCTCCACCTAGTTTTAAAGTTTTCTTTCTTTAAAAATCAATTTAAACATTTCTTCAATTCTAACTTAAATTTTTTAACACGCTACTGGTTCCATTTGCAGCTAAGAACAAAGAAGTTAGACAAATTCCACATAGAAATCCAACAACAAAAATTTGACATGGAAATGAACTTCCCATTTGCAATGCTCTCTGAGAAATCACTCTTTCAATAGATTTCTGATTCATTCCTTCCATTTTTCACTCTCTCTATTTCAATGATTCTTTATTTAAATTAAGTAATAACAAGAGACAACAAGTTACACCCAAAACCATAGAGACATCAAGTTCATTCTCTATAACACATGCATGAAACCACAAAATGATTATTCTCATTAACAAAATTAGGAATAATCCTCAGAAACTGAAATTGGGAATAATGCAATATATACAGGAAACTAGTAATCTGGGAACATTCTGTACTACTTTACATAGTTGCTAATGCATCATTTGTTTGACATTTAGAGGAATACTCTATGATTTGTACACATAAGGTTTACCATTTTTCTTTGGTAATTTAACAGCAAGCATAAAGTATAATATCCTTGAATGATTATGTCAAACATCACACAGAATTTATAACATTAGTATAAACATCACACAACAAGTTCACTCTCTATAACATTAGTATAAATTTCCATCAAAGTTACACCCAAAACCAGAGACAGCAAGTAAAACACTATAAAATTTTGTGTGAAATTGATAAATATGCTAAGTAATAACAATTATATAAATTTTGTGTGAAATTGAATGCAATAATAGACTTACATGTGTTCTCTCTGAACGGCGATCAACCCACTCGCCATTCTTCTTTTTGTGGGTGACCACAAAAAGTTCATCGGGATGGACAGGTCTCCCAAGCTTAGTAGCCTATAAATAGAAACAGTGTATGATTACAAATTGCACAAGCTTTTAATATAATGAATTACACAATGTAAGTACCAATTGAATACATACCATGTCAAGTGCAATGTCATGATGAGCTTTACGACCCGTGGTATGGAGTGCCCCACCTTTACTTGAAGCTCGATTAATCTTATTTCGTTGAGAGCGTAACTTGAAATCTTCTTGCTGCCAACTGTTAGTAAGATAGTTCCATCCCTCATTCTCCATCCACTTGGGTTTTTTCATCTTTGTTCTTGCCTTGGTAAGGATATCGGTCAAACGTTTGGCGCAAACTTGATGAAATCTTTTTTTAATTTCTTCCTTGTGATGGGGTTCCCATGTAACTAACTTTTGAAATAATAAATTGTTACATAGGCTCACCAAATCATCATAACAATCATTAAATCACCACAAAATTAATTATGTCTTACTCGAAATCTTTTAAACCAAGTTCTTCTTTCTTTAGGCGTTTTGATATCACTATAGCAAGTGATATTGTTTGGAAACTTCTTTTCTATAACATGCCTAATCGCTGCAGCAGCCACATCGCCTGGATGAAACCTAAAAACACATGCATGAAACCACAAAATGATTATTCTCATACAAGCTTTCGACAACAATTCTTTTATAGTCTAAAAATCATTAAGCAATTCAAATGACAAGTCAAATCATGCAGTCTTCATATCAGATGATGAATTTCATTATAATTAAGTTACATATCAGTTTCCAATGGGGATGTATTATGATCTCACTCGGTGCCAATAGGACGTATGACGACCTTCCCACCAGCATCGTTATCATGATTGTCTTCTTCCTCATCCTCTTCGCTGTCTCCCTCCACATCCTCTTCGCTGTCCCCCTCCACATCATCGTCGTTGTCCCTCTCCACTTCCTCTTGTTGATGATGATCTATCTCCATCTCATGTGTTGTGAACTGGGGAGGACCTTGCTGAAATTGATGAGGCAATGTGAATCCCGGGGTAGGAACGAATCTGAATGCCTCAGGAGCAGTAGTCTGGATCGGTGGTTGCGTGTGAGCCGGTGTTGCAACCTGAGAAGGTGGAGCCTGAACTGATGTTGCAGCCTGAACCGAAGATGGTGCTTTCTGGACCGTAGAGGGTGCTTTCTGGACCACAGATGGTGTTTTTTGGACCGTAGAGGGTGCTTTCTGAACTGCAGGGAGTGCTTTCTGGACCGCAGATGGTGCTTTCTGGACTGCAGAGGGTGCTTTCTGGACCGCAGATGGTGTTTTCTGGACCGTAGAGGGTGCTTTCTGGACTGCAGAGGGTGCGTTCTGTTGGCGCTTTCGATTATTAGCTATAGCAAGAGAACCTGGTGGCATAACCTTCGAACGGTTCTTGCTAATTTGTGGCTTTCCTTGAGTGCCACAACCTGCCTTTTGCAAGCTAGAAAAAAGAATATATAATTGTTACAATTTGAACACAAATAAACAAATAAACTTAGTTGGGTGTAGAATATTAGAAGACAATGAATAAAATCTTACCAATTCTTGTTAATCGATTTTTTCCCATGAGTGTCATGTCCTCTTCCTGTCATCGAAAAGCTAGAAAAAAATATAACATATATTAATTTAACAAAAAAATAACATATTGAGTGAGTAGAAAACAAACTCAGATACAACATACGTTCAAAAAAAAAATAGATACAACATCAATACAAGCATTCATTTATCGGTTACACAAAAAGTAACATACAATTTAGGATCTTATATGCTAAAACATCATAATTTCTAAACTAAAGCTAATTAGCATCATCAATTATTGTTCCATCAGCTAAACCCCGTATTTGTTCAACTTCTGTAATAGGAACAATTGGTGACATTTCATTAGATTGATAAGGCACTTCATCATCAAAGTTGTCTATCTCCACATGACCCCTTGGTTTTGTGGTGATTGCCACACACCATCCACGCAAGTCTCTACACATTGCTGGATAAGACACATAATACACTTGTCTTGCTTTTTGTGCAAGAATGAACGGATCATATTGCGAATATCGTTTGTTCATCTTAATGTCAACAATATTGTATTGCTTTTGAACCCTTGTGCCACTATTCTTTGTTGGATCAAACCATTCACAGTGAAATAGGGTAATCTTATCGTCAAATTCATCGTATTCCAATTGCAAGATATTTTGGATGATGCCATAATAATCGTCTTCTCCTCCATTTGTTAGACCTTTAACATGCACCCCACAATTAGTGGTCTTTTTACCATGACTCCAATCTTGAGTGTGAAACTTGTACCCATTAACAAAGTACATGTGCCATGATGTTGCCTCTAAACAAGGACCATGAGATAATGCTTTCACGTATGGGTTGATCATGCCATTTCTCTCATCTTGCATCTACAGAAAAGTTACACCTAAACTTAGAGAGTTTTTATCGGCTAACTACATCAACTGTTAGAATTACACTTACATATGCCTTTAGCCAATTGGGAAACTCGTCGTGTATAAGACTAGAAGCATTTTGCTCATCGATAGAATGATGTTGTAGGAACGCTCTGACACCAACCATGAAATTGATGAGTATATAAATGCAATGGGTTGATAACATAAATAATGTTTTAACAAAATAAACTTACTCCAGATATGGTTTAACCTCGTCACAATTGATTAGGACATGCACATGAGCAGATTTCCATTCCTTGTCAAGCAACCAATAGACTTGAGGCTTCCCACTAGGACGACCGCATTTGCTCAAAATTGAAAGTTTTGGTTGGACATTCTCACGATCTGATTGAGGATTGTTCCTTAAACTTGTACTTGGCAACAAATTAAAGGTCTTGAAATAGTGAGAGCAAAAATATGTAGTTTCACGGTGCAAGTAGCTAGTGCATATGGAACCTTCAACCCTAGCTTTATTTTTCACTGAACGCTTTGAGTCACCCATCAATCTACACTTAAAATGTTGTGTTGCTAAAAATATTTATAAAATAAAATGTATATACTTAACCAAAATTACAGTTTAATTACCTTTCAAATGGATACATCCAACGGTATTGCACTGGACCACCAAGGATTGCTTCATTAGGTAAGTGAATCGGGATATGTTCCATTGAGTCAAAGAAACCTGGTGGAAAAATTCTTTCTAGTTTGCATATGATGATGGGAATATTTTGTTCCATCCTAACCAGGTCTTCCAACTTCAATGTATTGCAACATAAGTCTTTAAAGAAACAACTTAATTCTGTTAGTGGCTTCCATATCTCTGTTGGCAAAGAACGAAAAGCAATTGGAAGTAAACACTCCATGAATATATGGCAATCATGGCTTTTCATCCTCTTCATCTTACCCTTGGTGACATCAGCACACCTGGAAAGGTTTGAGGCATAGCCATCGGGCATTTTTAGTTCTTTAATCCATTGGCAAACTAACTTTGCCTCTTCAGATGTGAAAGAATATTTTGCCTTTAGCTTAGCAAACTTTCCGTTAGGAAGAGGTTGCATCTCTAAATCCCCACGCACACACAAATTAGCTAAATCCTCTCTCGCCTTTTCATTGTCCTTTGTTTTTCCAGTAACATTCATGACAGTGTTAAATACATTATCAAAGAAGTTCTTCTCTATGTGCATCACATCAAGGTTGTGCCTTAACAAATTGTCCTTCCAGTATGGCAAATCCCAAAATATACTTCTCTTGGTCCAATTATGAAGAGTTCCATACCCTTTAATTTTGGTGCCCCAACCAATGTCTGTCACTTTTGGAAAATCACAAACAGCTTCCCATACATCATTTCCGGACAACATCTTCGGTGGACCGTCTTTCTCATCATTGTTTTTTCTAAAACTCCTTTTACTTCTTCTAAATGAATGATTTGTTGGTAAAAACCGGCGATGACAATCAAACCATGAACTTTTTCCACCACGATCTAAGGTGAAAGCTTTTGTGTCCTTCATGCAATAAGGGCATGCTAACTTACCTTGTGTTGTCCATCCAGATAACATACCATATGCTGGAAAATCATTGATTGTCCACATTAAATACGCTCTCATTATAAAGTTCTCTTTCGAAGATATATCGTACGTTAGAATGCCATCTCTCCACAAGCGCTGCAAATCATCAATCAACGGCTGCAAGTAGACATCTATCTTAGCTTTCGGGTTTGATGGTCCAGGTACAAGACAAGTCAAAAACATGTATGGTTTGGTCATGCACATTTCAGGAGGAAGATTGTACGGTGTAACTATTATCGGCCAACATGAATATGGAGAACTAGAGGCTTGGGTGTAAGGTGTAAACCCATCAGAACATAAACCCAATCTTACATTTCTTGATTCAAGAGCAAAATCGGGATAAACTTCATCGAAGTGTTTCCATGCTTTTCCATCAGATGGATGACGCAAAATGTTTGGATTGCTTATGTTATTACGATGCCATCTCATTTGAGATGCAGATTCCTTTGAGGCATACAATCTTTGTAATCTAGGAATGATTGGAAAATAGAACATTCTCTTCTCCGGCACATCTTTGTGTTTTCCCATTCCTTTCCTTCGAGGGACATACCTAGGAGCTTGACAAACTCTACACTCGGTTAAGGAGATATCTTCTTTATAATATAATAAGCATCTGTTTACACAACAATCAATCTTCTGAACCTCCAACCCTAATGTAGACACCAACTTCATTGCTTGGTAATGGTTTTGGGGTAAGCATTGTTTTGTTGGACAAACGTCCACAAGCATTTGAGCAAAATGATCTATGCACTTTTGAGGGACGTGCCAATTAGACATAGCAGCCAAAAGCTTAACAGAAATTGATAATTTGGATTCAGAAGCTCCCTCATAAATGGGTTGGTTTGTTGATATCAATTTATTGTAAAATTGTTGTGCTTTTTCATTGGGTACATCAGTCTCACCATGTGTCTCATTTTCCATATTAGAATCTGCATTAGGGACATTGGAAAATGGCCCATAAGCATCATAAATCATCTCATTCATTGCTTCAAATTGATCTTCATTGCCAACATCCTCACCACTGCTAGAATGACCACCAATGTCTGCGTCTTGATCCTCTTCTCCATGTTCAGTCCATATATAATAGTTTGGCAAAAAACCAAATTGGTACAAGTGATGTCTGACCTCACTAGCCGTCTTCAAGTCAATGCACTTGCAGTTTACACAAGGACATCTTATCTCTCCATTGTTTAAATATTGTGGTTGTTCCATAGCCTTGTTAACAAACTCTGCAACTCCACTAAGAAAGCTATCTTTCAAACCAAACCTATTAGGATTTACTTTATCATACATCCAACTACGATCCATTTTCTATATGAAAAACCTGAAATTACCACCTACTAGAGATGTTGGACAAAACTAGTTGAGTACCTCTACCTTCACACTTGTCTCAAAATTTAAAAACTACATAGCAAATTGATCCATATAACTAATGTATTAAACAAGTTCTACAATGTTAAAGAAAGTCTTCTATAGAAATTGATGAACACCAAAGGAATGTTATATAGATTCCTAATTACAGCACAAAAGAAAATTTAGATCTGAATAAAACAATTTACCATTGCTCTGCTTCAAAACTCAGATTAACAACATTGTTTTAAAAAGTACAAGAAACAATTTAAGATCATAGAGAAAACATGCAATATAAATGGAACTTAAAAGAAAATCAAAAACACAAATCAAAGGTGGATCCCAACTCAATATGTCATAAGAAATGAGCCCTATTTCAAAAACACATATCGCTTGTGACCAAGAGACACAGGAACATATAGATGGAAGAGATCGGTGAGGCTCTGCGGTGCTCGAGTCAGATCGGAAACGTGCGACAGATACAATGCAATTATTTTTAGTTGCAGTTATGTTCTTAAAAAAAATTTAAAAAAAGGAAAAGGTTGATTCTCTCAATTTTATACTGATGCAACAAATTTAATTAGTGCCACAACCATCCCTATCAAGTTTTGTATATTGAAAAGGTTGATTCTCACCGTCATCATTTTAAAACAGAACATACAAGATATCAAAATCAATAATATATCAAAGCAAAGGAATACAAAAATAAACATTAACCAACCAACAAATACACATACTTGGTACATATATTTTAAGCAAACGTCATTCACATGATCAAAGTCAAGAAATCATAAACTTTTTATCTCATGACAACAATTGTATTTTTAAGTAATTAAAATCCATCATTTCCTATTTAAACTCATATATAAGGCATGTAGTTCTAACCACTTCTTCCACTAATAAAATACTAAAATTTCAAACATTATAGGCCATAGTTCCTGATACCTGATACCTGATACCTAATAATACAATCTCTTCAAATATTAAATTCAATCGTACTACAAACATCATCCCACAACATGCAAGATCAAAAAAATCACTTAACACTTTAGATAGAACCCACATAACTTTTTTTTTGAATCAGCAAAATTTATTAAGGCATCTCCCAATACTAGAAGTATACGGAGAGCAAAGAAAAGCAGGAAAACAAAGGATAGGGGTACAGCAATGGGAAACAAGTCCCTAACCAAATAAAAAGACTACACCCTTTAGCACATATATAGGGCTCCTGCTACCTGCTAATCAAACAAAAACCATCCCATCTAAAACAGAACTAAAAAGAAAGCAAAACACATTCCCTGAGAAGCCAAAAAATGCACCCACAGAACCCACATAACTTGTTTAATTTATGGGAATTATTCACCGAAGCTTTGAAGACATAGTTCTTAATTAAATTTCACTTAAATGGATAAACACAAGACGATAAATGGCCATTTCTTAATTAAATTTCACTTAAATTTAACAAAGGTGTACATAGATAATTGCAAAAGCTACAATCAATACAAAACAAGAACCAATGTCTGACTTGCTCTAAATAGAAGTAAAACAACCCAAAAGCTATTATGCTAGAAGAGAAAAAATAGAATTGATACATAGTGCTATACAACATATCAGTAGAAAAAGAAGAAATCAGTAGAAATAACAACAAAAGCACTACACAACATATCAGTAGAAAAAGAAGAAACGCAGAAAACGCAGTACAGAAACAAAGATTATTGTGTTTGACCCAGAAAACGCAGTACAAAAACAAGCTAAAGAGAAACAAAGTGCCATTAATCAATACATTGGAACGGTAGAGAGATGAAGTTACTCCATACCTTGGAAATGCAGAAAACGACAGAGAACGGCGAAAGGGTTGTTGTTCTTCGAAGGAGAAGAGTTTGAAGGAGAACGGCAGTGGATTGAACAGCGGCGGAGGAGGGATTGAACGGTGGATTGTGGGATTAGGTCACCGTCTCACTCATCGGCTTCATTTTTGCGATTAGGTCATCGTTTTTGGGCTTCAAATTGATTGAACGGAGGAAGGATTGAAAAGAGTATAAAGTGGGAAAATGTTACAGACACAAATTTGTGAGGAACAAAGTGGGATTGAGAGTTATTAGGTTATGGTTTTGGGAACAAAGTGTTAAAGACACAAATTTGTGAGGAAAAAAAATATGATATAAAATTAATAGGTTATTATAATAAGAGTGGGAATGGAAAGAAAAAAAAAGTGGGAAAATGAAATTTTGTGAAAACTTTTAGCGCTTAAAAGAATTTGTTTTTTTTTTTTTTGTTACATGAAGAAGAGAGTCTTTTTTTATTTAATTTAATTAATTATATGTAGAGTCCGCTATAGTAGATGCTAAGGCTATCAGTTTCTTTTTTTTCACCATAGCGTCTCCATAGTGTCTCAAAAGGCAGACGCTACATTTGATAATTTAATTAAAATAAATATTTAACATAAAAACACTGTAGCGTCCGTTGAGTAGACTCAAAAGGGACGCTAGTAGCGTCCGAGTCGGGGCAGACGCTAACAATTTTGATGCTACAGGCCAGTTTTCTTGTAGTGCTAGTTATACCCCATTTTGTTTCATGATTTTGCTCCTCTCCCATTTTTGAGATGAAATTCTCATATACGATTCTCAGGGGGGTCACTTGGTTTACCTGGATTTTTCTGGATCACCTTTAAAAAATTGTGGTTGTTTACTCAATAACTAAAAAAAACTTAGTGTAAAAAAATTTACAAGTGAAGTAAAAGGCATTTAGTAAATATCGATCACTTATATATTTATGACTTAAATATGTTTTCGTATTTATAAAATTAACGAATTTTGATTTTTATATCCATAAAAAACTCACATATTTTCATCTCTAAAAAAATTTCTTGTTTTTAGTCCATACGTAATTGACAAAATTTTGACAGTTTTTTATATAATATATAGATATATTTTTTGTTGTTGTTTACAATTGAGTCAGTGAAGATCGAATCGATGGTTTCATGTACAGTATACTACTATCTGTCATACCCTAATTTTTGACCACCCCCATATTTTATTGTTCATTCCACACTTCTTTTCTTTTGTTGGTTTTGTGAGATTTGTTTCAACGATAACGTTATGGTCATTCAACGGTAATGTACTTGGTGAGAAACTCATGCACATGTCAAACATGACATAAAAGATTTTCATGGGCCTAAGCCTTTAGTGGACTTAAGATGTCAAAGGCCTCATTGAAGCAACAAAGAAGCACTCCACGTACACACTTGATCATGGAAGATATTTGCCTAACACATGAGAAATAAATGAATGGACAAGCATGAAGCACATCTCCTTGTTTGACAAAGGACAAGAGTCACCAAACATGGAAACAAATGCACATGGCTTGGTTCCCTCATGCAAGACAAAGGCTCATCACTCACAAAAGATCATGCAACTTGTGAAGCCTTGCTGTCATCCAATATTTGAATTTGATCCTCTCTTTTGGACAAAGAAGAAGCCACGTAGAAGACTACAAAGCCATGCAAAGCATTGCAGCAAAAAATCAACTAACGGTAATGCACAAGTGAACTAACGATAATGCACTGTTCAACAAAGGACAATGAGTTATCAAAAGCACATGGCTTTGTTCCCTCTTGCAAATACATCCAACCTACATCACAAAAAAGATTCCTTCTTATGGACAAAAGAAAAGCCACGTGAATGGATACAAAACCATGCAACATCTTTGTAGTGCAAAATCAGCAACGATAATGCACTAGTCACAGCAAAAAAAGAAAGTTGCAAGGATGTGTCTCTCTCTTTGTTCTTTCCAAACTCTTTCATAAGCCCCTCCAAAGGTATGTCTATAAAAGGAGCTCTCCATGGGGAGAAGAAAGGAGGGGAGGAAGAGATTTAACAAAAGAAATTTCCACACAAATTGTTCAAACAAATTCCAACAAAACCATAAGCTCTTCAAAAAAAAACCAAAAGGAAAAAGTGTTCATCATAGCCACTTGTTGTTCATCAAACACAAAGCCAACTTCATCACATTCAAGGTAAGTTCTCTAAATTAGTCTTTGTCTTATTGTTTTTGTTTATTTTCATTATTATTATCGGTATTTGTTTTTCCTTTGTTATTTAGTCTTATTACTACTATTATTGTTATTATTGTTATTATTAGCATTATTATTAAAAGAAAAATCAAAACAAAAAGGAAAAAGAGAGAAAACAGAGAACAACAACATCATTGTTGTGTTCTTTATAAAAAAGAATCCAATAAAAAGGAAAAAAGCAGAGAAAAGAGTATCATAACAGCATGTTGTGTTCTTCATCAAAACCATAAAAAAGGACAACTTCACTAAACCATCCTCACAAACCACCATTCTCACACCCTCATCTCTACAAGAAAAATCCTCAAACCAAATCAAAAGAAAAGAAACAAAAAGAACCACACACACAGTGTTGTGCTATCTCACAAACCACACCCATTATTACTTCATCTTCCTCCATCAAGCTTCATCTTCATCAAACCACCACCAACAATTCCATCATTGTAATAATAACAACCACCAAAACCACCCAAACCATCATCACAAGATTACCTTCATCCATAAACAGAAAACCAAAACAGTCACCAACCAAGCTGCAAAGAAAGAAAACCAAACGAAAAAAGCATAGAAACAAACATAAACCACTGCCGTTATTTCACCGAACACCACCGCCAAAAACCGCTACCGAGAGAGAAAAAGAGTTTGTGAGAGAGTGAGACCGAGATAGAGAGAGCGGATGACCGGCGACGGAGGTGGCAAGCGCCGGAGCCGCCGCCGCCGTTGTTGAAAGGTGAGCCGAGAGAGTTTCAAACACTCAAAATAAGCGTGAATGCATACACGCTGGAGAAGAAGACTTGTTCTTCTTTTCTTTCCTGTTTTATATATATATATATATTTATTTTATTATTATTTTTTAGTTTTAATATTATTATAACACTTGACACGTGGCAGCATCACAGCAGCATGATCAAACAAATACTGGTCATGTGATCTTGATTTTTTTTAATTATTTATTTAAACTAAGCCATTTAATTTATTTTTACTACTTTGTTTATATATTTATATTTTCAAACTCAAAAATATAAAAATACAACAAAAAAACAAAAAAACAAAAAAACTCCATGCACAACAAATAAAAAAATACCTTTTTCACAATAAATAATAAAACTTTTTTTTGCACACTAACAAAAAATCAAATAAAGACAAAAACAACTTCAAAGAACCGAAGGATGTTTTATCCATTTTCACGTGATACAAACAACGCTTAAAGCCTCCCACGCGCGAGCACACAAGCATACGTTTAACCACTAAAATGCGACTAAAACATTATTCTCTAAAAAAGACCAACACACAAGTTTTTTTTTTAGAGAACTACGTGGGCTTTGATTTCTCCATTGCACCAGGAGATACGTAGGCACGAGATTCAACATCTTGTCGAGCTCAATAATAAAAAACTAATATTTTCCCCCCTTTTGTATATACTTTAATAAAGCAACACAAGGATAAAAACAGGACATTAATAAAAAGCACGCAAACAAATTTAGAGAACACTTTCTAACCCTAAGCTAAAAATGAGGTTCCCGTTGAGTACAACGGATGTGAGGGGTGCTAATACCTTCCCCTCGCATAATTGACTCCCGAACCCGGAAATGGTTGCGACGACCATCTTTCCATTTGTTTAAGAGGTTTTATCGATATTTTCCTTTTCCTACGGGAATGAATAAAGTTCGGTGGCGACTCTGTGTTTCATCTCGCGCGTACCCCACGCTCCGGGCGTTTTTCGCGGCGCGACACTATCCAAAACTCTAATTACTAGACATAATGTATACACATTTTGAACATAAAAGGATTATAACATAACGTTAAAATGAACATAAATTAGTCATTAATGACTAAACCAAAATAGGAATGAAAATTTGTAATTCTTTTCGTAGAGAGAAAAGCCAAAATAAGTTAATTTTATAGGAACGAAAAATATATTTTTAATTAAAATATTATCCACAATTTTTTAAGGAATATAACATATGTCTCATTTAATTGTAACTATAAAATAATTATTTTAAAAAATACATATTTGTGGAAGTATCTTAAAAAATACATATTAGTCAAAACCTCCACTTATTCGTTGACGTCCAATCATGTCAGCAACAAAACAAATTCGTTGCCCAATACTCAATCAAGAAACTTCTTTAAATATTTTGATAATTATAAAGACAAAAAAATCCATCGTCCAATACTCATGAGCTATCCGATTCGCTTGCCGCCTAACATAACTGATCTTACAGTATTGAATCAAATTCAACATATGTTTGCCCTTACTAATAGTACTTCCAAATTCAGTTAGATTCACCATTATTCCTGCTATGCTTTGGGCAACATTCAAACAATCCATCTCTATCTCTAGTCTGTTGAGTTTAAGTTGTGGTATCCATTGAAGTGTGATCAAGAGTCCATGAGTTGTTTTTTGAACAGCAATTAAATATATTATTATTAATAAACGGTCTCCGTATAAGAGGAACAGAGATCGGAGAAAACGGAGCTACAAAAACAAAGGTGCCGGATATACCCGTAATACCATTGAATAAAACCAAAACCTACACCACCTAGTAGAGGTTTGCTTCTAATCCCATTCTTAGAAAGGCTCTCCTCAACCTCCAGACCACCAAAAACAACAACAACCCGACCCATAGATATGCTACTAGACTTTAACTCCCGATCTCAAATCAAAAGTGATCGGCCCATCAGAATTCAAAAAGCATCTCCACAAGCCAAAAATTGATGGGGAGAGATAACTTCGTGATTTCACATCAAAAGCATCATAAGTCATTGTAGTTTAATGAATAATCAAGAATTGCTTAGGAAACAAGAAAAAACTATTTTTGAGGTTTTAGTTGGCTTCTGGAAGTTGCGCGTCGCGCAGAGCAAGTGGCGCGACGCGCAGAGGAGTTGCGGATGGAAGAGTCCTCTCAGACAGTTGCGCCTCGCGCAAGGATGGTTGGCGCGTCGTGCATGATTGCTGGTTGAAGAAGAGGTCGTCTCGGGTAGTTGTGCGCCGCGCAGCTTCATCTGGCGCGTCGCGCAGCTTCATGTGTTCTTCCTGCGCGTAGCACAGTTGCATCCCACGCGTGGCATAATGATAAGTGTCTAAATTTAGTTAAAAGTGTATATCAAATGTAGGCACTTATTAACTTATTTTGTAAAGAAACTATATCAAACAATCCCTTTTGTGTAAATAGTTGTGCCATGAGCAAAAATAAGTAAATTATGTCAAATATTACATTTGCCCAACCTTTTTGACAGGTTTAAACTCTTGGAATAATTATTGAGCTAATAGAAGAATTCTGAGTTTGGACCATTCGCTGCAGCGAGCTATAGCGAGCCAATCAGCGAACCATTCCATAAGCCTTTGGGTAATCAGCGAGTACCAGCGAACGGTCGCTATCTAGGTCGCTACATCGAGCACTCAGCGAGCTCGTCCAGAAAAGAATTAGTCATCTGGCAAGCGCTAGCGAAGCCATCGCCAGTAAGGTCGCTGCAGCGAGTGGTAGCGAGAGTCTGTTTGAAGAGGCAGTCTAGGACACGTGTTAGAAAATCCAATGCTGAAGAAAGCTTGTTCGCTGCAGCGAACATTTCCTCGCTTAACGAATGTCACTTTTGCAGAACACTATAAAATAAAATCAGATGCAGAAAATAGAGGAGATATGCTATTTTTTACCAAGAAGGTTCAGAGAAAAACAGAGAGAGCTATTTTCCAAGGAGATTGAAGGTGGATTCATACTACTTGAGATATCAAGTGTTGTTGATCATTCTTTCTTCTTCTCTTCATCTTTGTAAGCTTGCCACCATGACAATGGTTGGCTAAACTTCTTTATTGTTGGGATTAAATGTAACTACTCATGACTATGTATTGATCTTGATCTTGTGATATATATGTTTTTAGACTATTCATTAATATTTGTGTTATCCTTATTTATCATGTTTTACTTCAAGATTTGAATGGGATAGACATATGTTATTTGAATCTCAAGAGCTAGGATAATCACATGTTAAAACTCTAAACTCTAGACATAGATTTAGATTTTAATATTCACTCATGATATTGGAGCTTAATGCTATTGTATAGATTGATAAACCGAGAGATTGGAGGTTAATCAATACAATAGATTTCGCGATGTATTTCGGACACGGAAACATTCGACGAGCAATATGTGAAAGTATTAATCAATAGCTAAAACATATATACACTTGGTTGAATTGGTACATAGGAATGATTTAGTGAAGTTTAATCCCGGCAATTCTTTTTCTCTGAAATCAAACTTTTATTTAATCGCAATTTATAACTTATGCAATTGAAAGTCATTATAAACTCAAACTTAGAACCAATGGTGATTGTGAAACAACGATTGATGTCAAGCTAGTCCCTGTGGATACGATAATCACTTACTTACTTTGATACTATGTCACATAACTGCCTGCGCGTCACGCAGGTGGGCTGGCGCATCGTGCAGGAGCGTGTCCTATATAAGAAAAAGTCATTTTTCTGTGTCGGGGTTGGACAATTTGGTGCAAAATCGAAGACTGAAGATATCTCTCATTTTGAAGACATTCTTGATGATGAAGATGGATGCTATTCATTCCCTTGCAATCTCTACCTCTATAATGTCTAGCTAATTCTAAAGGTTGGATCCATGTGGAGGATTTTAATCATGTAATTTGATCTTTGTAATTGAGCTGGATTTTTAGTATTGTATGAATATGATTCTATTCAATTAGTCTTGTGCTTAATGCTTATCACGTTTTAATCACATGTGGTTTGAGTTTTATAATTCAATGATCTATGACAATAGGATTTGAATTTGGATTTAGATTAATTGTTCATTGTACAAGTACTTTAGTCATATTGACTTGTGCTATGTGATGTGGAATCAAAGTGTTCTAAAAATCTCAATTCACCACAAATGTCACTAAGACATTAGGGATTTGTGGTAAATTGAGAGGATTGAGTACCAAGACATTGGACTCAATCACTTCTTTGATATCGTAGAATCATAGAATTACATATTAAAGGAAAAGCTTGGTTACCGAATTACATTGGTTAGATGAATCAAACATGGATCCTTCGGCCCTTTTACATTTGTATTTCACCTTATTTCAAAACTGTACTTTGTACTTAAAAACTTGTTGCATAAGACAAACCCCCCAATTATGTGTTCACATTTAGCCATTAGTCGTATTAGTTTTGTTTGATTTACAACAGTCCTTGTGGATCGATATTATATTATTACTTGCGAACAATTCGTACACTTGCGAATTTCTCACCAGGGAGCCGGTAGAAAGAAAGCTTAGGCAGATAAGTCTCTGCATGCAGTCCGCCTCCAAATTATCAATGCCAACACGGAAGAGGTTCATCCCGATAATAAGAAACCTGCAAATCTCAGCAGATTTGGAAACCAACAGAGGCTAAAAAAACCTGCATATCTCAACAGATTTGGAAGCGGTCAGAGAATCAAATATCAAGATAACCAATCACACGGCATCAACCACCCCCAGCGGCGCCAGATCCAGAACCACCCCATCAGCACCTGACACCCACTACACCACCTCAACACCTTCAGCCACCACCACCCCAACTCGACACCAACACCATCAAAGCAGCGCCAGCCCCAATACCACTGCTCTCAACCCAAGGAATCGCAACAACATCCACTGTTGTGAGTATCATCCTATGCAGGCTGATGACTTTGCTAAGAATCTTGGATATTCATCTCCGCTACGAGCTGTTATTGTGAAACTACTACAGGTAACATTGCAACATCTATGGTTTGCCTATACTATCATTTCCTTGGTTTGATTTAGTTTGATCCGACTGCATTAACATTAACTACTGTGTTGTTCTTTCAGGAGAAGAATCTGCCAACTATGAATGTATATCCATGGTATTTTGTTTATCACTTTTCTAATATGGACCACTTCATCAAGTGGTCCATGGTGGACCAGTCACGAATACGAATTTTACAAAATTCACCTTTTGGATTGAAAGTTTATATCATATAGATCATCCATAGAAAAATTTAGAAAAATTGAAAATCATTTGATATGTTATTGAGACACATCAAGATTAACGGTTGTTAAATAACATAAATCTTGATGAGTCTTAATAACATATCAAATGATTTTCAAAAAAATTTAAAAAATTTATGAATGATCTATACGATATAAACTTTCAATCCACGGTGGACCACTACAATATATTCGATAGATCATTTCTCTACGGTGGACCACTTGTGAAGGTGGTCACCGTAGCATTAACCTGTATATATATCCTACTTTCTGTTCAATGATTTTAGTCAACTAGGATGTGATGAGTCGACATCGAGGTGCCAAACGACTCCGTCGATAAGAGCTCTTGGGAGTCATCAGCCTGTTATCCCCGGCGTACCTTTGATCCGTTGAGCGAGAGCCCTTCCACACGGGACTCCCGGATCACTATGGCCGACTTTCGTCTCTGTTCGACCAGTCGGTCTCACAGTCAGGCAGGCTTAAACCATTACGCTCACGAACAACACCAGAAATTCCACATCCACCGGTAAATCCGCATCTAGATAGATTCAAGTTATCGCAATAGTGCATATTAGGTTAATCAGTTGAATTCTTTCAAGGCAAGGGGCGGCCTGATTCGACATTGTTGTTTACGCTTGCCGGTTTAATAGATCCGGGATGTGCCTTCATTCTACTCCTGGAGACCCTTGACTCTCAACGAGAGGGATCGCACGCACCCCTTTAGCCCTTTCCTAAACTAAAGCTCTTCTCAACTACGAGCCGGAGGGGGGGTACCCGAACAGGTAAAAGTAATGAAATAGAGTAAATAAGACTCAACCCATATACTTTAAGAAATGCCAACCTGTCTATACACAAAACAACAAAACAAAATGCCTTTTCATAGTGGTCATATATTATTATATAGTGCTAGAGGAAAACTGGAAAGAAGATTATCAAACCCGTGAGCAACTCGTAAAGCTTAAACAAGGAGTCTCGGCGACTCGTTGATGAAGTATCAAAGTAAGTATGTAAATTATCGTATCCGCAGGGATTGTTCCGAATCAAATGCGAGTAATTGGTATCATACGAAAGTAAACTTGCAATAAAATAAATTGGGGGGAGTTTTTAGATTTCAGACTTAAGAAAATAACAGCAATAAAATATGGTTTCCTTTCAAGATGCGAAAGCGATTGGACCTTTTCGGTTCATCTAATTACTATTGTCTTGGTATTCCTTGCTTGTTAACAAACTACGAACTTAGTTTCATGATTCGATTAAATTAAATAACTATGTCTAATGTCTTGGTACATAATCCTCTAAATTGATTATCAATCTCTAATGTCTTAGGATGACCTATAATCAATTTAGGTTTTTGCCCTTAAATCCTTGAATTCTCAATTAACAAACCAATATATCTAAAGTACAAGTTAATTGAACAATTATCCCTAGGTCAATCAATTTGTTTCTAATGTCTTAGTAAACAAACAATTATAATCATCATACAATTCGCGACTTTGTATAAAGCATTAAGATTAAGAGACAATTGAATGAATACTAACTTCGTAATTCGATTAACAAATCATAAGAAATACATAGTTCAAGACATTAATAATTAGCATCCCCTAGGATCCAATCAAAGAGTTTAGTTACTCATAATCAAAGCATAAACAATAATAAGAGTGAAAGAATTCATTACAAGAAGGAAAACTAGCTCTGGGACTTGATCTCAAAAGTTGCCTTTTTTCGCCGTCAAATTCTGTAATCCTAATTGTGAAGAAAACTTCAATTTATAGACCTAGGTTACGAAGTGGCGCCGCGCGCCACCCCGTCTGTGCCGGGCGCGACTTCACAGAATCGACAGGACTATCTAGGCTCTTCTAGGCGCCGCGCGCCATGCTGCCTGCGCCGGTGCGCCAGCTTCAGCTTTTCATCTTGTTTTCTCTTCAAATCTTCGTGCTTAGAGCCAACTTGTCATGATTCTTTTTCTCCTTATTTCTTACGGAAAACATAGCAAATACTAACTAAAATAAACTGTAAAGTGGTTAGAAACATAGTAATGACGTGAAGTCATCACAACCCCAAACTTGAACTTTTCCTTGTCCTCAAGGAATATCTTCATCAATCGGAAAACCTGGCACTATCATCAACAATCTTATTCAAAGCATCAAAGTCAATCAAGTTAGATACCCACAATTATCATTTCAATGATCATCCCTATCAAGAATTTACTCGCATATAGATTTATAACGAAAGATTAAGAACTTTTCACAAATATTGACCAAACTTTAATCACTTTACTCCCTCACATTCTCTTCTGTTTAAAGATGGTTTTAATTTCCCTCAATCAACACAAACATAGCCATTCTACCATAGGCTTGCAAACATTCTAGAAATTAATCAACATGCATAAGAATTCACACCTTTAGAGGACTTAGGTTTTAGGGTAGATGTTTTTGGAAGGTAAGCAGAAAAACTTGGAGTTTAAAAGATCACCTATTCACAAAATCGGATTATTCAAACATTTTCCCCCTTTATTTCAAGCATTGTCATACTGGAGAACTTATTTATCAATTTTTTTCTTTTTCACATATCATTTGGTGTTTTCTTTTTGTGTACACCATATTTATTTTCTATTTTCATTTTTCTTTTTGTAGTTCTCTAGTACCCCACCCCAAACTTAATTTGTTGCTTATTCCAGAAGCAACCCCAAACTTAATGATGAGCATTGTGCTCGAATCATAAGTACTGTGATCTAATTCCAAGAAAATCATCTTTTTTTGTTCATTTTCTTTTCATAATTTCAAACTTGGGTTATCAAACAAAGAACATTTTTCTTTCGGCTCAAATGGGGTTTAACGAAGGATATAATATAAGTAAAGGTGGCTTCAAAAAGGCTCAAGGTACAAACAACATGCCTTGGTGTATAACTCATAGCAATCAATCAATTAAAAGAACAAAAGCAAGTTCTAGAGAATTAGCTAAGTTGTGGAATCTCTCATAACAAGAATTTTTTTTTTTTTTTTTTTTTGTGTTTGGGCTCAAATTCTCACGGCTTGACCGGATTATCGAGTGGTCAATGTTTGAGAAATTTCCTCAACTTTTCTAATTACAATCAAATATACACGTAATCAATTAAGGGAGTCACAAATTCATGTATCATGATGCTAACCGAGCTGACTTATAATAACATTCAAATAAAATCATTCCGATAATGCGCAAGTTTTCAAATAGCCAAAACATTCATCAAAGACAAAATTAAATTCAAGTAAAAAGGTAGTGAGACTAACTTTGGGTTGCCTCCCAATCAGCGCTCGTTTAACGTCAATAGCTTGACGGTCCGTGACCTATAGGTCACGCGCTTGTTTAACGTCCCGAGGCTTGACGTCCGACACCCTCATTAGGGAGGATATTTCAAGTTTTCTCCTTCCAAGTAAGCATTGATACCCATCTTGAATTCTTCCTCCGTAGTCTTCTTGTGCCAGCATAGGGGAGAATTTGTTCCGTCAGAACTCCAAACCAACGCATCATCATCCATTTTCAATTCCTCCGCAAGCAATGCTTCTGCTAGACTTAGTGGTTCTCCTTCCTTGCAATCTTCATCTAAGTTTTGAAGGAATAGTTCAATGTCACGCTCCCACTCTTCTTCTTGCGCATCATTTACCACCTCTTCTAGTACCTCCACCTTGAAGCATTCGGGTACTGGTCCCCCAAATGTTGTGGCTTCAAACACTTGGAAGCATACCTGTTCATCATCTAAACGGAACATGAGCTCTCCCTTCTCAACATCAATTAAAGTTCTCCCGGTGGCTAAGAATGGTCGACCCAATAAAAGAGGAACTCCAGCGTCTTCTTCCATATCTAAAATCACAAAATCGGCCGGGAACACAAATTCAGCACATCTCACCAAGACATTTTGCAGAATTCCATATGGATGTGTAATTGATCAATCGCAAAGGGATAATTGCATCTTTGTTGGCTTGGCTACCGCACCTGGGATGCGCTTCATCATGGACAAGGACATCAAATTGATGCTTGCACCCAAATCACATAAGGCCCTTCTAACATGCAAGTTTCCGATAGAGCATGGGATGGTGAAACTTCCTGGATCCTTCTTCTATTGTGGAAGCTTCTTCTGAATTATTGCACTACACTCTTTGGTCATGTTAACCGTCTCATCATCCAGAGGTTTCCGTTTCTTGGTCAAGAATTCTTTCATGAATGTGGCATAGACGGGCATCTGTTCTAACGCTTCCGCAAAAGGAATGTTCATTTGGAGGCTGTGAAGCATCGTCATAAACTTTTTGAACTGTGTAGGATCCTCTTCCTTAGCCTTCTTTTTGCGCGGAGATGGTAACTTAGCATGGATTGACCTTTCTTTCTCCTTTTGATCTTCTTGTACTGCCACACTTTTACCTTTCTTCTTTTCAACTACTTCGTCTCTCTCCTTGTCTGGTTCAGTCACTATCTCCCACTCTTTTTCAACTTCTCCCTCACTCTCATTTTTTCCATTCTCTGCCTCTCTCTTTTCTCCTCCTGCGTCCCTCAACTTACCCTTCTTCTTGCTTACAACTTCCGGTGAAGGAACTTCTCTACTTCTCAGGTTGATAGCCATGCAACTTTCATTCCTCGGAATTTCCTTTGTAGAACCTTCAAAGCCCTTATTTTGAGTAGCTGCAAACTGTCTTGACAATTGACCAATCTGTGTTTCTAAATTCTTAATAGAAGCTTCAGTATTCTTATTGGCAATGTCTTGATTTACTTGCATCTGAATTTGATTGGCTTTCAGCTGGTCCTGACTGATTCGCATAGCTTTGAACCCTCCTTGAGTGAACTTGATAAATTGGTTCAGCGTGTCTTCCAAAGGAGAAGAGTTCTTTTGTTGACTTTTTTGTGGAGGAGGAGTCTATTGCTGAGATTGACTCGTGTTTCCACCCCAACCAAAATTTGGATGATCTCTCCACCCCTTATTATATGTATTGGAGAAGGGGTTGTTGTTGGGGTTGCTCTTTCTGAAGTTTGCTAAATAATTAGTCTCCTCGGAACCTGCAGGGAAACATTCACCATTTGCATGATTTTGGTGACAGAAATCACAAGTGACCCCTTGAGCAGCATTAACCTGTGCTTGAGAAGCAGATTGGTTAGTAAAAATTTTCAGAAGAGATTCAATGATGTTACTCATTTTACTTTGCCCAGCTAGGAGTGCAGTCCCTGTGTCTAGTTCCAACATTCCCGGTTTATTTTTGGGACCCCGGTCATTCTGAACTCGATACTCATTTTGAGCCATATTCTCTATCAATTCCCTAGCTTGACTCTCCACTTTGTTTCTTAACGATCCACCAGCTGATGCGTCTAGAAGCATTCTCGTTTGAGGTCTTAAACCTTGAGTGAAGTGTTGCATCTGTGTGGTGTTATCAAGCCCATGATTTGGGCACTTCTTCAGACAGAGTTTGAATCTCTCTCATGCATCATACAAGGATTCAGCTTCTCCTTGTTCAAAAGTTGTGATTTCATTCCTCCTCTCTAGAAACTTGGGGATAGGAAAATATCTTTCCTTGAATTTGATCGCAAGCTCATCCCATGTTGCGATGGTGTTGGGAGGTAAAGTGTCAATCCAATCTCTAGCTCTCCCTGTCAAAGATAGCTTGAAAAGCCTCAGCTTCTTATCGGACTCTGACACATTGGGTGGATCCGTGTATCCACATGCCTCATCAAAATGCTCAAGATGAAGATTTGGGCATTGTGATTCAGCCCCCGAGTACTGATTTTCCTTGAGAGCGTTGAGCACCGTGTTCTTGATATCGAAGGACACTGGGTTGACCGGTTGGAAACCAAGATTAGCATTCCTTCCGTTATTTTGCCCGTAGTCACCCAATGTTCTCACTGGAGGTGGAGGCGGCGGTGGGTTTTCGTCACCCATCGTACGAATTTCGTCGTCCGAAGTGATTGGACTAGAAACCTCTGTGTCGCTTTGTTTCTCTGCGGTATTAGCTAGCCGAGCAGTTTCTCGGGCTAACCTTGCAGCTTTTCTGTTCTTCTTTACTGTTTTCTCAATCTCAGGATCGTACAATAGTTTTCCCTGTGCGTTACCTCGCATGCACAAAAACAACAATACCTTTAGCAGCAACTGCAATTAAGAAGAATAAGCGAAATATTTTTTTTTTCTTTTTTTTTGTGTGTAATAATAACAGAAAAATAAAAGAAAAATTAACTACCGTATGGTCCAATTGCCTTGTTGATTCAATCAACAATCCCCAGCAACGGCGCCATTTGATGAAGTATCAAAGTAAGTATGTAAATTATCGTATCCGCAGGGATTGTTCCGAATCAAATGCGAGTAATTGGTATCATACGAAAGTAAACTTGCAATAAAATCAATTGGGGGGAGTTTTTAGATTTCAGACTTAAGAAAATAACAGCAATAACATATGGTTTCCTTTCAAGATGCGAAAGCGATTGGATCTTTTCGGTTCATCTAATTACTATTGTCTTGGTATTCCTTGCTTGTTAACAAACTACGAACTTAGTTTCATGATTCGATTAAATTAAATAACTATGTCCAATGTCTTGGTACAAAATCCTCTAAATTGATTATCAATCCCTAATGTCTTAGGATGACCTATAATCAATTTAGGTTTTTGCCCTTTAATCCTTGAATTCTCAATTAATAAACCAATATGTCTAAAGTACAAGTTAATTGAACAATTATCCCTAGGTCAATCAATTTGTTTCTAATGTCTTAGTAAACAAACAATTATAATCATCATACAATTCGCGACTTTGTATAAAGCATTAAGATTAAGAGACAATTGAATGAATACTAACTTCGTAATTCGATTAACAAATCATAAGAAATACATAGTTCAAGACATTAATAATTAGCATCCCCTAGGATCCAATCAAAGAGTTTAGTTACTCATAATCAAAGCATAAACAATAATAAGAGTGAAAGAATTCATTACAAGAAGGAAAACTAGCTCTGGGACTTGATCTCAAAAGTTGCCTTTTTTCGCCGTCAAATTCTGTAATCCTAATTGTGAAGAAAACTTCAATTTATAGACCTAGGTTACGAAGTGGCGCCGCGCGCCACCCCGTCTGCGCCGGGCGCGACTTCACAGAATCGACAGGACTATCTAGGCTCTTCTAGGCGCCGCGCGCCATGCTGCCTGCGCCGGTGCGCCAGCTTCAGCTTTTCATCTTGTTTTCTCTTCAAATCTTCGTGCTTAGAGCCAACTTGTCATGATTCTTTTTCTCCTTATTTCTTACGGAAAACATAGCAAATACTAACTAAAATAAACTGTAAAGTGGTTAGAAACATAGTAATGACGTGAAGTCATCACTCGTCTTCAACTGATCATACCAATCTTGATGAAAATACTACCATCCATCCACTATAAGAATTTCCCTTTAATCCTGCCAAAATTACCGTCGGCATAGAGCCCACGGAACAATTTCCAGCGGAAAAATCTACCGGAACATTACCGGGTTTTTTAAGGTTTTGATGCGGTTTAAAACCACCGGAAATTATAGGTGGGAAAATACTACCATCCACCGTCAAAGAGCATAACACTTGTAAATGAAAGAAGAACTCAGTGAATGAAAAAAATAATAATAATGAAAATCATGAAGAACTTTTTACGATGTTACCAACATACTCGTGAAAAATTTATTCAAAAATACTATTTTGACATTTGTTATCAATTTTTTGACCCGATTATAATTTTAAATTTAATAATTTTTCTTAATCGGTTCTTCAAAAAAATATTCTTATTCGGTGTAATAACAGTATATATTAATAAAATGAAAAAATATGTGACACAATTGATAGATAATTGGTTCTCTTAATCATTTCGTATAAGATTTGATCCACAATTGATACCAATTAATATATGTTACCCTTTCTTTAAACTTTTTTATTTATAATTTTATCAATTTTAACATGATTTAATAGCTATTTTTTAAAGAAATAATTTTATAACATTTATAGTCTAAGTTGTTTTTAAGATTAAAAATGTTTCTAGTAAATACAAAATCATGATCTTTAGTTATTGAGATTTAGTCTGTATTTACATTAGCTGTTAGCATTATCTACAAGGATTCGAATTTGCTATAGTAATAAAAGCACGTGATTATACTTTACAATTGATTTCAGTCGCTAATTTCACATCAGACGATTAAAATCCACGTACATAATGAGAGTTAAGATAGCAAAGTTGGTATAGTCCTTGTCGCCGTATGTATGTGAGGAAAACCACTGTCTATACTAGCTTGGCCTAAAATAAATAATTACTCAATAATATACGTGTATGTGTGAGGAAAAATAGGTGTGCACAATATTATATTACTTAGCTCAGAATATCCAATGTTGTTCCAAAATTCTTGTCATTTTCCTCATCTCAATTCATTGTCCACCGAAAAAGCAATGTGGAAAAGAAACAGTATACTATCTACTGCTAACGGTGGACTAGTTGATAATAACCCAACTTATCAAATATCAATAATTTTTCTTTTCACCGCTCTATTCATGTCTGACAATTATTCTCTCCGATCTTTTATAATAGACAATTATTTTTTAAATTTATTGAATAAATAATATATCTAATTTATAATATAGACTAAATATATAATTTACTATACTTGAAAATCAAACTATTGTGTTATTACAGTAGTGTGGAAAATGTTTTATTATAAAATCATTGAAATCTTAAAGTGTAAATTATTTAAACCTACCACTAGCATTTGAATTTTTTTAAACCGTCAATACGGAATCAGTGATGGCCAAGATTGCCAGAATCATTGATTTTACCATTTATTAAAATAATATTTCACCCATATATATTTTATGTTTATCTGAGGGACTTGTAATTGTTTTGTACACATGTCACCACAAATACTTCACATCTCTCCATCTTTTACTTTCTTTCAATAGAAATTTCCTATATATAAGCTAGCATTCAAGAATAACACTAAATACTAATTGCACCTCTACAAACGCAACACTTACCTCTCTAGCAAAATGGAAAACACAACGCTAATAACCCTATCAAGCATTATAGATTTGGTTCCAAGCAGCCTAATAAACACCACAACAATTGTAGCCTTTGCCCTAATTTCCATATGTTTGTTTCTATTTGGATTCTCAAAATTTGGTCATAGAAAAAACAAAGAGGCCCCAATAGCCAAAGGAGCATGGCCAATACTTGGTCACCTCTCACTTTTTAGTGGCACACAATCACCCCATAGAGTCTTAGGTACCTTAGCTGATAAATATGGACCAATATTCACCATCAAGCTTGGTTCAAAACATGCTTTAGTTATCAACAATTGGGAAATGGCCAAGGAATGTTTCACTACAAATGATATGGTTCTTTCGTCCCGTCCTAAGCTTGTTGCAACTGAACATTTAGCCTATAAAGGAGCCATGTTTGGTATTGCACCATATGGTCCTTATTGGCGCGAAATTCGCAAGATTACAACCATAGAGGTCTTCACAAATTGTAGAGTCGAACAACAACAACATGTTCGTGTTTCTGAAGTTCGAGCATCGATTAAGGAGCTCTTTGATGTTTGGTCTAGCAAAAAGAACGAGTCATGTTTATCAAATTATGTGTTAGTGAACATGGATCAATGGTTTACACATTTAGCATTCAACACGGTTCTTCGAATGGTTGTTGGGAAGAGATATTTTGGTGTTAAAACTATTGAAGAAGAAGAAAAAGCTCAAAGATGTGTGAAAGCTTTGAAGGAGTTGATGCAATTGTTTGGAATAGTCACAGTGGGAGATGTTATTCCATGTTTGAAATTTTTTGATTTTGGTGGTTATGTGAAGGCCATGAAAGAAACTTCTAAAGAATTGGACAAAATTTTAGATGAATGGTTGAAGGAGCATCGTCATAAAAGGATTTTGGGTGAAAATGTTGATCGACAAGATCAAGACATCATGGATGTGTTGATTTCATTACTCGATCGAAGAACCATCGAAGGTTTGATTCGGACACCATAATCAAAGCCACAGTATTGGTATGTATGTAAATCATTTGCTTGTATATTAAAATTTTGTTTTCTCACTATATTTTAAAAAACGAGCGGATAAATTAGATAATTTATAACTAGATTTATAGGTTGAAAAAGTTTAAATTGATTTTGATAAATTCTTTAGGGAAATTATTTATTCAACTATAACATATATTCTAGGGCATTTTTGGTGCGCAAGATATAATATAAAATAGGATAATGATATGATAGGATAAAATAATTAATAAAAAATTATTTTATCATGTGTTTGATGCATATGAGAGATAACAATAATGTCGATCGGGTTCAAACCCCGACTCCCTCAATTGTGTGAGTTTATATTATCATGGTAATACAATTCAAATTCAAGATAAAATTATTAACTAGAGAAAAACTTATCCTATCTTACTACTTCACTAAACACTAAATTGAGATAAAATATGCTATAGTTCAAAACGTGAACTTTTGAAATTAACATGAAACATGCTAATCCAACTAACGAGTGCTTTGTTTTTTTTTTGGTCAAACTAACGAGTGCTTTTAATATTGAAATTTGAAAAAGAGTTTGATGGTAGAACTTTAGAATTATCAATATATTTATAATTACTATATGCAGACGCTATTCTCTGGAGGAAATGACACAACTAGTGTTACTCTTACTTGGGCACTATGTCTGCTATTGAAAAATCCACTAGTAATGGAAAAAGCAAAAAAAGAACTTGATATCCAAGTTGGTAAAGAAAGATGTGTAAGTGAGTCAGATATCGATAAATTGATATACCTTCAAGCTATAGTTAAAGAAGCACTAAGATTATATCCACCAGCCCCTCTCTCAGGACCTCATGAATTCTCAGAAAATTGTACTTTAGGTGGTTGCTATGTTAAAAAGGGAACTCGATTAATCACAAATCTTTGGAAGATACATACTGATCCTAATATTTGGTCAGACCCGCTAGAGTTCAAACCAGAAAGGTTTCTTACCACTCACAAAGATGTTGATGTTAGGGGTAAACATTTTGAGCTATTACCATTTGGAAGTGGTAGAAGAATGTGTCCCGGAATATCATTTGGACTTCAAATGTTGCATTTCTCTCTAGCTAGCTTTTTGCATTCCTTTGATATCTTAAATCCAACTCCTGAACTTGTTGATATGAATGAAGTCTTTGGATTAACAAACACCAAAGCTACTCCACTTGAGATTCTCATTAAACCACGTTTGTCCATCAATTGTTATGAAAATGTGTGATTTTGTATGTATAATACTTTCTTTGCGTTGTTTGTGTGTTAACTGTATAATAAAATTTTATTGTAATAAAATTTATATATTATACTTAGAATTTATTCTTTGCAGATTCAAAGACCTGACTCTTCTGAACATTTTAATATCTTCATATCAAATATTGTAGCCTTTGCTATTAAACCGTGGTATGCTATTAATTTAGATGTTGTGAGTTTCATTGCAGATTCATCTGTTTTAGTTTTTATGAACATAAATAGTATGTAATGACTTTGATTAACGTACTTTACAAATTTGAATCTTTGTTTGCTCTTCTATGATTTTCTCTTTTCAATTCACCTTTGTTATTAAATCTATTTGCAACTACATTTTGACCGTTTACATAAGATAACAAGTTTGATTTTGATTTTTGGTTTAAAGATAAGATGTTTGTATTTTTGTCTCATATACTAGTACTTCTTAATTTGTATACTTGTTTATTGATAAAAAAGTACGTCCAAATTTGGTGATAGTGAACACTTGCCTTTCAATGCCGCAACAAAAAAAACATTATAACAGCTCTCCTTCTACTATCTACTATAATTATATAATATATAACTATAATAAAGTTAATTACTCCCAAACTTCCATTAATATCTTCTTATTATCTAACAAACTCAATAATTTTATGGGCTTATATGTCATTTCCGCAAATTATTATGATTAGCCAGATTTTGAATTTTATTTAATAGCAACTTTTCGGTTCTCAAGTCAGACAAATATAGGTCCCAAATATTTGAAATATCAAAATTGAAACAAATTGATTTTTCTCAAGTTCTGATTTTTTGTTTTTTGGAAGGAAGTTCTGATTTTTTTCATCTCTATTTTACTAAAATTTTGCAACGTAAAAAAATATAAAAACAATAAAGATTATGCAGCTTGAAAGAAAAAAGTACAAGATCAAAGATATAGAAAGAGTTATTTGTTGAAATTGATGTTCAGGCTTTATATATGGATCTTATATAAAGACAAAATCAACTCTTACTCAAATTAAAATTTAAATATATTATAAGCAAATGAATTCCTTTCATATATTGTACGAGAAAGAATAATTTAACTATAAAGTCCAATATATATTTCCTAAAAATAATTCTTATTAACTAAGAATAAAAAAATTAAATTATAACAAAGTGAATGTTTTCGTATAAAGATGAATTATAATTTTAATAAAAATAATTACTTGATATATATATATATATATATATGAGTTAAATATATTTTTAGTCTATATAAATATATCGATTTTTATTTATATCGGTCAAACTCAGGATTATCGGTCCTCCTTAAATCGAGGGAGTAATAAAAAAAATTAAAATATCTCAACTTTTATTTTTAATCTATTGAAAAATTTCCTTCAAATTTTGATCCTAATTAAGACCTTAAAATTTTACTACTTTAATCATTTATTAAAGTAATAATATTTTAAGGTATTATCAACGAGATGTCACTGCAAAGAGTCACTTGGAGTTTGCAACAAAGCTAAAAAGGAAAGAGAGCTAAAATTTAAAACAAAAGACATAGAAGGACCAACATTCGAAGGAAATTTTTAAGAGACTAACAATGAAACTTAATATATTTAAAAGGAGCAAAAACATATTATAAATAGGAACTCACGACTCTAATATTGTACAACCCTCGGAGCCATTCATTTTTTTGCAGATCATATCTAGCAATTATATGGTTCCAATCTTCCTCAAAATCATTTATGCATAATGATTCACGTATACACTTTTCAGGAAACTTTTTTCGAATATGCCACAAACATAAACGATGTCGAGTATTTGGAAATACCTTGCATATTGCAGCACCCATTGCCAAATCTTGATCTGTAATTATTGATACAGGGCTCTTTCCACCCATTGCCTCTAGCCATGTTTCAAACAACCATGTAAAAGACTTCTCTGTTTCTTCTTGCAACAAAGCACAACCGAATAAAATGGACTGATGATGATGATTCAATCCGGTAAAAGGAGCAAAAGGCATACTATACTTGTTGGTCTTATATGTTGTATCAAATGTAACAACATCTCCAAAAGTTTTATAGGCTAGCCTTGATCTTGCATCAACCCAAAAAAAGTTAATCATTCTGTCAACATTATCGCACTGTATTTCATGAAAGAAATTTGGATTCTCGATTTGTTTTTGCTTACAAAATTTAAACACTGCCCGAGCATCTCCAACATCCAAATTTTTAGATCGAAGATCTCTGAGATGATTCCAACAATCTCTATTAGAGAAGGCCGAACCTTCATTGCTAAACATTGTAGCGACTTTTCCAGTATGTAAGCCTTCGTTTTTAGCAAATGATATGTATAAGTTTTTCACTTCCTCAAGAGAGTCAAAATTCCAATCCAATACAAGGATATATATTTTGTTTGTTGCTCATGAACATCTGAAACATTCTCGGAGCTTCTTCCATCTTAAGAAATTATACAAGTTTTTAAAATTCAAATTTAGAAATAAATTATAATATATTTAGTTGTCTAGCACATGTTACTTGAGTAGTATTTACAAGACAAAATACATCGAATTATTGATCTATTACAAAAATATAAAAGACATAAACCAAATCTAATTGAAGATTAATTCAAAATACCTCTACGTTATTACGATTATCTTCTTCTGCCCCTAACACTACTAGAAATCTCGTGTTTAGAGACCGATTTAGCGACCGAAAATTGCAAAAATCAGTCTCTAAATGCCTTACCAACCGATTTAGCGACGGGCATTTTGAGTGTGGCAAAAGGCCTGGTCGCTGATGGGTAGCGACCATTGCAGCGACCGATTTTTGTAGCGACTGATCTAGCGACAAGTGGTTAGCGACTGATCCAGCGACCTAAATTAGTGACCGAATTAGCTACAGGGGGGTTGCGACGAAGTTTTCGACGCTATGGTAACTGATTTAGAGACCGCCGTAGAGACCGATTTTGTGACCAATTTTGAATTAATTTTCTGATGCGTTGCGACCGATTTTGCGACGCTGCATATTAAATTCGGTCTCCATTTCAGTCTCTAAGGAGGTTTTTTATAAAAAAAAAAATTATTAAATTTACAATCGCTAAAAGCAATTTTTAGATTAATTTGTTTTTTTAAATAATTTTTTTAGGTCTACACACCAAAGAATTAAAACATTCACACAACAATATTAACATAATATATTAAATTACCATGTATAATGCATATTTGGCATATGCATAGATCACCTGAACTTACTACGTAGATATTGGCATAATTTTCCATTGTCATCATTCATTATAGTCACATGAATTAATACATAAGGTATTCTTACTAGTAAATTCCCATTTTTGGGTAATACATGAAAAGCCCACAAAATAGTTAAGCAAGAAACAGAGACAAACTTTAACTCCTATACAAAATCATCTAACTTTTAGATTCAATTTTACCATCTCAACAATAAAGTACTCTTACCATATGGGATCACCACCATAAGCCTTCATATACCACCACCACCAGAAGATAGATAAGATAAGCTGTGAAACAGATTAGGAGAGAAAAGTGAAGCAAGTAAGCAAACATAGATGAAGTTTAGAGTCTTTGATGTGAGACAATGTTTCTATTTTCAAGGTCTGAAAAGGACACAATTAAAACAATTTTTTCACCGTTTCCTGTGCAAAACTTTGAAAATGTGAAACAAAATAAAAATAAGGTGACTTTTTTGTAATTAAAAGTCAAAACAAAAACTGTTTAATCAAACAAGCCCGTATTGTTTGGACCAGCAATGTGAATGAGATCAACTCATGACTGGCAACTTGCAAAATCAACAACAAAAATAGGCAGTCATCATGCTAAATTCAAATTTATATCATTCACAAAATAATTTCAAAAATCACAATTACAAAGAGCATAAAGTAATTGTCCGTAGCCTGAGAAACCCAGTCCACCCAAATATTAATAGTTGATATAAAAAAAGTAATATGTCAGTAAACCCAAGCTATTTAGATTGATTCATGTAACTATCAAATGTAAAAGAAACATACCCATTCAAACTTCTTCTCAGGTGGTCTATCAGCAAGAACATCTAATGGCAATATGGGAGTTGAATATGCCTCCTAATACAACAAATCATTATGAGTAAAAAAGTTTGCTCACTAGTAAAAAAACAAAGACAACAATCCCAACAAATTAAACCTGTAAAGTGATGTTTGTGGGGACATGGAACTTGATGACAGCTGGTTCACCGGAAAATACATCCTTTGATTTTGCTTCCAGCTCAAATGTGTGAGAGAGGGCACCACCGCTGCATGCAAACAATATGACTTGTTTGTAAAAAGAAATAAACCAAAAAGGCAGCAGAGTGGAAACATGAGGTAATTGTTAAAAAGAAATAGGAAACCTTTAGCAAAGCCGCAACCAAAGCATGATGGAAAACTTCAACAGTCAGTAATTAGAGATATCCATCACATTGTATGTATCCTATCATTCAACTATGTTTTGATTGAAAGGACTGAGATGAGAATCCATTGATAAGATTACGGCAACAAAAAGGAAAAGCTAAATATGTTCTCAAATATAGAAATGTGCAAAATGCCAATGCCATGAGACTAACCTCCACAAGCCAATCAATCACAATTCCGTGCATGCTTGGAGAACTATCTTGCTTCAACTTCTCCATGTAATTGGTTGATGGTCTCTTTTCAAGCTGGAGAGATTTCAACAAAACTTATCAACAATCTTTTTGTAGTGAACCTAATTATTCTGCTATATTCTTAGCACAAAAATATTAGTACTTTGGGATGTTCTCTTATGCAGCAAAACTGAATTTATAATAATATAAAATGTTGCTAAATGAAATATGCTATTGGTTATCCTATAATACTTGCTTACAGATAAAAGTTATACTCTAAACCTGAAAGAACCTTGTTATAATAATAAAAATAATAATAGTGCAGTAAGATTATGACAAAGGACAAAGCAAAAGCAGTTGAGGTGTACAAGATGAAATTGTTTAATAGGCATTACTCACAAACCTCAGGGACTCGAACGTTTCTGTATATATCAGGGGCATAAGCACTCCAAACATCAGAATCCTTTAACTCTTTATCAATGTCCACGATGGTCAGGCAATTTGAGGCTCCTAGCTTCTCACAAATCATATTTATATCTGCACAATCAAATCAAGACTACATAGCAGTAATTAAGGGGTCCAAACTTTGAAGATATTTTATCATTCTATAGAATGAGTAGATTACTTCTTGTAACATTGGTTTATGCTATCAAAAGGGAAATTTTATAACATTGTACTTCTGTGAACTTAAAATATGAGTTATTGAAGGGAAAAAACCTTTGTTTGGACTAGGAGAGGTTGATAGTTAACAAACGCCCCTGGCATCATTATTAATCAATCCTTTTCTCAATGAAACATTTAGAATGACGCACTTAAGACAGTATAACATAACAAAATCAGGCATAATAGACCAACATAACAGAACAGAATAGTAATAATATTGCAAGGTTTGAAGCTATAAAAGTAAGGTCTGCAATTATGTATATAATAATAATTGTTGCGGTGATTTTTGGACATCGAGTTATTAATTAACTTCGAATCACAATTTAATATTCCACCACCGATCTTTAATTTATCCGAGGGAAAGGGAAAAAGTTTGAAAATAAAACCCTATTTTTAGAGAACAAGGTTCGGGGGTTGGTTATACGAAGGGAAGGTATTAGCACCCTAAGTATCTATAGTACTCTCTAGGAACCTCTTGTTTTTATTTCTAACTTTGCGCTTTATTTTTAATTGCTTGAAAAAATGTATAAGTGTAGGAATTAAAGTGATGATAAAAAAAGTTTAAAGTGATGGAAAAGGAAAAATGTTTTTGTTGATTTTATTGATTGGAGAGACAAGTCTCATGCCTACGTACCCGAGGGATCAAACCACCGTAGTTCGGGGTAAAAGTTACGAGTAAATTTGTTTGTTTAATTTTAAAGTTTTGAAAATGGTTTTAAAGACCAAAAAGCCAAAAGTGGCAAAAATGTGAGTTTGAGTGATGTTAGTTTGTGAAGAAAGTCTATATGGTTAAATCGATTAATGTTTGATTGTGAAATAAGATGCGGACACTTGGTTTAAAATCCAAGGTTTGTTGAGAAAATGTTTTGAGTGATAAAAGACACTTGGTTTAAAATCCAAGGTTTTTGCATGATTAAAAATGTATGAATGAAGAAAATGCTCTTAGTTTAAAATCCAAGATTTTAGCGAGAAAAAAGGAACACTTAGGTTAAAATCCAAGGTTTTAGCGAAAAAAGAAGCCATTGGTTTAAAGTCCAAGGCACTTGGTTTAAAATCCAAGTTCGCGATAAAAAAAGACACTTGGGTTAAAATCCAAGGTTTTCGCGATAAAATGAAACATTTGGTTTAAAGTCCAAAGTTTTGAAAAGTGTATGATGACAAAATATTTTGATGCTTGATGATGTTGAAAAGAAATTGTGTTGATATTTTTTGAAAGAGGTTTTGACCTCATTTTTGAGAATAAGTGACTAATTATTTTTGAAGAGGTGTTGACCTCATTTTTTGAGAATAAAATGACTAACTATTTTAATTGGAAAGTTGGGTTCCAAATTAACAAAGAAGTAGCGCGAACAATAATACTAACGTCGCAAAGAGCAAATTAATCGCGAAGACAATCCGAGATGATATTTTGATCAAAACGGTGTCTTTTCCCTCGGAATTTAAAATTACGCATATGGACGGAATGCGATAAAAAATAAATATGCATGAGATGCAATTTTTCATTTATGAGTACATTGGCCTAATCACACTCTAAAATCTTTGCAAGAAAATAAATATGAAATGATGCAAGAGAGGGGGTATGCTATGCACTTTTATTTAGAGTTTACATTTTGGCCTATTTACATCCTAAATTCAAGAGCAAAAGTAAATGGCAATTAATAAAGTAACAAACACTCAATATTCTGATAATAACGATATTATAAAAGTAAAGGTAAAAATGGTAAATAAATGGATGTAATGAAATAATATGATATGCATGGATAAATAACATAAATAAATAAATAAATACGAAACTAACAGATGAAAGTAAGCCTCGACATCATGCTTTACAAGGCTGAAAAAATAGCTAAAATAGCTTATGCCAAAAGCACTTATCTCATAAGCTAAAACTAAAATTAATTAACAAAATAAAAACATGAAATAATATTACCAATATCTAAATATCAAATAAATAGAAAAAATAAATAAGCCTCAACATCATGCTTGATTGGCTGAAATAATAGCTAAAATAGCTTATGCCAAAAGCACTTATCTCATAAGCTAAAAAATAAAATAAAATTGAAACAGGGGGGTGTGAACATTAAAACGAAATAACAAGGGGGGTGTGAATAGCAGTATTGTGGTTTAGGCCCAACTGGGGGGCGGCCCAAAAGGGGGTGTGAAGAAATATTTCTGATTTAATCAGGGACGTCTGATTGATCAGACAGCTCTGATCTGATCACAGGAAAATAGAATCGTGAACGTTTGATCAGGATCAGAAAGACATAGGCGCGCAGGTGCACCATAATACTGTGCACCTGCGCGCACAGAATCAGAGTATGGTATAAATGCGAAAAACCCTAAAAAACAAAACAGAAAACATCATCTTCTTCTCTCTCTCACGGCGGCTAATCCACCTTTCTCTGTTCTTTCTCTTAAATCAAACCAAAACTTCCATTTTTTTAACAAAATCCAACCATCAAATACAAATAAGATATAACCCTAAACTCAAATCTAAATCAACACAATCAAACAAACCATTAATTAGTTTAGATCGAAGGGAGAAACAAAAACGAAAAGTGAAGATCAAATCACCCTTTTGGATGCGGTTTCGATTCCCTTTCTTCTTCTTCTACTCTGTTTCTCTATTTCACGTTTCGATTTGCTTCGATCTGGTTCGGTTATGGATGATTTGATGATGAACAAAGATGATTTGGATGAATTTGATTTCGGTTTTGGGTTTTGTTTTGGGGATGAACGATTTGATTTGGTTCGATGATGATGGTTATTGATTCTGGTTTTGTTCTGTTTTTTATGTTGATGATGATTTTCGGGCTCTGGTTTATGAAAGGGATGAAGATGATTTTCTGAGTTTGTGGTTTTGATCTTGGTTTCCTGGCTTTGGTTGAACAATGGGGATGATGATTTATTTTTGATTTATTTTTTCTGTGATTTTTCTGTTTGATCTGGATTCAAAGAGGAGGAAGCTGCTGCTGATTTTTTTGTGTCCCGATTTCATCTGTTCACTATATACAAAAAAAAAGGAACAAAGAAGGTTTTTTGGACAAACAAGGACACTGCTTTCTGCAGAAAAATGTCCCCTTTGCGTGTGAGGGAGAAGTTGACTTCCAATTTTTTTCTGTTTTTTTAATCAGAAAAAGGACAAAAATAAAAATAAAAAATAAAAACAAAATAATTAAATTAATTAAATATAAAAAACGAAAAATAAATAAATAACAGAAAATAAAAAGGAAATAAAATAAATACAATGAATTAAATAAAAAACATAATAAATAATGATAAAAATAATAACAATAATAGAAAAAAGAATAAATATAAAACAAACAACAAATGAGGTATTTTAAAATACCTCTCTATCGAAATTTTTCTCGAATCTCTTAACAAACAAAACATTTTTTTTTAAAAAACATATGTCGATATTTCTCAAAAAAAATGTAGCGATTACTTAGGACAAAAAAATGACTTGATGAAAAATGCAAAAAATAATGTGGTCAAAAAATGGGGTATGACAGATGCCCCTATTTAAGTTTCTTCCATCGGAGATAAAAAGAAAAAGACGATTTTTGATGATGTTTTTGTTTTGATTTGACGATGGAAGAGACTTAAATACAGAGTACACCATTTTTTGACCGGACCAAACTATAAAATGCTATGATATGATGTTATGAATATTATGTTTATGAGTGTTATATTTACAAAGTGTTTGAATGCAACGAAGATTATTTGACAGAAGTGATGAAGACAGAAAGCGATAAAGTCCTGTGTACGGACAGAAGTAAAGACTGAAAGCGATAAAGTCCTGTGTACGGACAGAAGTAAAGACGGAAAGCAATAAAGTCCTGTGTGTGGACATAAGCAGATAAAGTCCTGTGTGCGGACAGAAGTAAAGACTGAAAGCAATAAAGTCCTGTGTGCGGACATAAGCAGATAAAGTCCTGTGTGCGGACAGAAGTAAAGACTGAAAGCGATAAAGTCCTGTGTACGGACAAAAGTAAAGACAGTGTCCACCAACATTGTGGGATGGTAAGGACAAGTAAAGGCAGTGTCTACCAACATTGTGGGATGGTAAGGACACAACGAGGAAATAAATTGTCTGCTGACATTATGGGAGAGCGAGACATGACAAGAATATGTATTTGTTTGGACCAGACACACTGGAGATGACCCCTTTTGGGGAAATTAATCACAAGTTTGCAGTTGATTGTTTGCAAAACCTGGCACTTGAAATATGAATGGTGGAGGCATCTCTGGACCAGACTCACTGAGGATGACTCTTTTTCCTAATGTATGATTGATGGAGACATCTCTGGACCAGATACACTGGGGATGACTCTTTTTGTGAAATATGTGATTGATGGAGACATCTCTGGACCAGATACACTGGGGATGACTCTTTTTTTTTGCAATATGTGTGATGGAGACATCTCTGGACCAGATACACTGGAGATGACTCTTTTTTTTGATGTATTGAAGCAAGACACATGATGGTCAATGTTGTATGTGTGAATGATTTTGTGTGCATGTTGCATGTGAATATGAATGTACGTGTACACATATGAATGATTGTATGTGTGAATGATTTGTGTGCATGTTGCATGTAAATATGAATGTACGTGTACACATGTGAATGATTGTATGTATGAATGATTTGTGTGCATGTTTCATGTAAATATGAATGTATGTGTACACATGTGAATGATTGTATGTATGGACATGTGAATGATTGTATGTATGTATGTACGAATGTATGTGTGTATGTATGTATGCATGTACGTATTAGTGATTGTTATGAAGCATGTATTTGTATGATTGAATGATATTTGTACACGACTGGATGAGACAAAAGCTTGATCAGAAAAGATGAACATCGGGCCGACGTATCCGTACAACCACTCGATAGTTCTCCAATGGGGACAGCACCCCTTAGAGGTGAAATAAATCAGATCATCGGGGTAAAAACCCGGTATGGCATGTCAATTCATGGTAAGAATGATTGATTCTTGGAGTAAAGCCCATCGGTCAGAGGTTTAGCAGAAGTCGCCATTTTGTACAGTGAAACCGAATATTTTCTCATGGTCTTGTTTCAACAATCATGCTTTTTTGCTTTTTTTTTATCTCTCTTTTTCTTGAAATCCCTAACTTTTGCCTGGACCGCCCTTTCAGGTTTTCAATCCACCGGGAATATATATCTCTTTTTTGTTTTGCCCCTAATTTTTGCCTGGACCGCCCTTTCGGGTTTTCGATCCACCGGGACGCTCATTTTTGCCTAAACCGCCCTTTCGGGTTTTCAACTTAGCGAGCTGTTTTTTTTTGCTTTTTTTTGCCTTTTTTGATAGAAAGAAACAAGACTGATATGCTGATGTGCAAACTTCTCCAAGAGATGTCATTTGCTGTTGAATATGCAAACTTCTTCAAAGAGATGTCATTTGCTGTTGAATGAGCCTTCCAAACGGGTCTCAGCTTTTTCTTTCACTGGGGAAAAGAAAATCATACAAGCTTCTTAATGATAACCACTTGCTGGAGATTACCAGAGAACAACCAAGTTCAGTATTCAATGGAGGAATGTTGGATCGCATGCTCCGCATATTATAGTAACACACATGTCCATAAGAATCCAAAATATCAACTCGATGATTATTGGCTCAAGGAGGAAGAAACATAACAACTATCTTGGCAGATCTGGATTGCCCCTGGAAACGACTTCAGGTGCCCCAAGTGAGTGAAACCTTGACTTTGAATCTTTGAAGTGTATGCCCCTGGATGTAAAGACTTGCCCCTGATTGGCGAGTTCCTGATGTAATTTGCCCCAAGTTAGGAGCGTTTTGAATTGATTTGTCCTTGATTAGACCATTTGATTGAATTTCCTTGATGCCAAATATAAATTTGCAGACAAAATTGTTTCTTTTGAAAAATGTTTCTGATGTAATGTACATGCAAGTTTTGGAATCGTAAAAATTTATATAAAACACATGTGGTGTGTGTAAAAGATAGTTACTCAACAAACAGGTGGAGTCAGTTTTAACAATAATTTTGCTGATTATGCTTTCAAAGTAAACCTAGCTTCAATTAGGTCTTTTGAGGGTTATGACGTGGCCTGGTTCATGGTTATGAAGAAAAAGATTTTTAGGCTCAAGATTCTGTTTTAACCCACCCACTCTTCTTTGATGTCCTTCATTCCTATACTCAATTAATTCATCAGACACGCTTTCGTTGACAAGAGGATTTCTTTTGACAATGATGTTTGAGGTTGACGCTTTGGTCTAAGCTTTGATGAGATTCTTGAAGTGACAGTCACTTTTTCATTCACAAGCCTGTTTTCGACATTTTTGCTCTGAATCCCTTATTTTTGCATGGACCAAATTTTTTTGGATTTTATGAACCATCGGGATGCCCTGAATTTTGCCTAAGTCCTTTTACCTAGCGGGCTTTTTGTTGTTGTTTTTGTTTGTGTTTTTTTTGGTGTAGGACAATTGTAACTACCACATGCTATTGTGGGTTTGTCTACTCATGACTTCTTGTATCTCAACAGATTTGTCCTTTTGTATTGGGATGTGTCATTGAATTAATTGAAAGACTACCCTGCCCCGGGTTAAGATTAAGGTTTTATTTTATTTTTTTTTATAGAAAGAACACCAACTTCTGGCTCAAGGGGTTGACTACGGATTATCTCCTTATTTCTCCGGTGTTTTGGGAAGTGAAACGATGCCTTACATCATCAACCGGGTCTTACTAATGAAAGCATGTATCACCACATATCAACAATTTTAAACATTTAATTTACATCATTCTCCCCTCAAGTTTGTAAACAAGAAAAGTGAAATATAAAAACATTGCCATTTGTGATGGCACAAGAAAAGAGTGAATACGAATGGATGGATTCCAAAATATGCATGTTCATTGTTTAGAAATTTAAATTTAAAAGATACAACCTTAAAATGTAAATAAATGCTTGGCAAGAAAGAAATTGCAATTGAACATAAAAGGCCTAGTGATCCTAGGGACAAACTTCTTGATTCTCTTGAAAATGACAGAGGACCCATGATTAAGTAGAGGATGAACTTTGAACATTAGGGTTCTCATCTTTGAAAGATAGCACCTTATTACGGACTAAATCCTGAACAGCTTTCTTGAGAGGATAGCAACGTTCTACATCATGGTCAGGGGCCCCTTGATGGAAGGCACAGGTTAAATCACTACGGTACCAGGGAGGTAGTACTGCTGGCACAGGTGGAGGTGGCCTTGTCTGGACAAAATTTTTAGCAAGTAAAGCGGGGAGTAGGTCGGCATATTTCATGGGTATGGGGTCAAATGGAGGACTTTTCTGAGCGCGGTTATGATTGAATGATTGTTGGGGAGATGGTAGGTGATGAGATTGTGGGTATTGTGGTGGTAGTGCTATGGTTGCAACATGTTGATAAGCTGGGTTTCTCGAATGAGGTCCTCCTTGAGCCACCATGCCAACTTCAGATTCTTTCTTCTCAGAAAAGTTGTTACCATACCTTTTGGCAGTATTAGTCGGAGCTTTCTCTCTTGTCAATCGTCCCTGTCGGACCCCTTCTTCAAGTCGCATCCCCATGTTTACCATCTCAGTGAAATCACTGGGTGCACTAGCAATCATTCGTTCATAGTAAAATGAATCAAGAGTATTTAGGAAAATCTTGGTCATTTCTTTTTCTTCTAGTGGTGGACAAATCTGAGCGGCAATCTCTCTCCATCGCTGAGCGTATTCTTTGAAACTCTCTTTGTCTTTTTGAGACATACCTCGAAGTTGATCTCTATCTGGATCCATGTCTAGATTGTATTTGTATTGACGGACAAAAGCTTCGCCCAAATCATTGAATGTTTGGATCTTGGCACCATCTAAGCCCATGTACCACTTCAAAGCGGCACCTGTCAAGCTATCCTGAAAGTAGTGGATTAGTAACTGATGGTTGTCTGTATCAAACTGATCCTGAAGATTATCCATACGGCCATAAGTCTCTGGATCCTCCGCATGATAGACTGGTTCGCTCACATAAGGAACGGTGTGAGCTACGGAAGCTGGAATGGTCATTGTTGACTGAGGGACACACATAGTAACTTGAGGAAGAGTCGTCCCAGGTTGGGGAACAACAGTAGCATGTGGCAAAGTAGGAGTGGGGACCTCGGGAACTTGGGGTCGAAGCCCATCATTAAAATTCATAGGCATGCCCCAAGGATAACCTTCGGGCATGACGTGCTGATGTGCGTTGACGGGTACCACTGGAACCGGGGCAGAGACGATTTCACAAATGACTGTAGCTTGAGGAGGAGGGGTTAGTGGCTGATTCTGCGCAGCCACCAACGATGTCACCATGGCGGTTAGCTTTTCTACTTCAGCCCGGAGCGTTGTTACTTCCCCATGGAGCTCGACGTTCTCTTATTCAACTTGGTCCATTCTCTTTTTCCTATTTGCTCGAGTGTTGTACGTGCGAGATGGCTGTGGGCGTGGTCGTCGGGCCACTTTGACTGAGGCGGAGAGAAAAGGGAAAATATGAGACTCAAGATTGGAAACTTATGAATGCATTATAATGTATGATGTGTTTATGCTAAAATATGCAATGTTTTTTTTTTGTTATCGAAGGAGTTATCCCAAATTAGTTGTAAACATTTGGACATGGATTTTGTAAGGAAATAAAACGAGAAAAAATTTATTATGTGTCATTTTGAAATGAATGTTCTTTACAATGTTTGCAAAAAAAATTGTTTAAGTCCTTCGATATTGGATGAGGAAAAAGAATTTATGAATGAGTGCATGCATGCATGATGCGGAAAACATGGTGGGGTTAAAGTATAATGTTGGAGTCAAAGGTGAAACCCTCCCATATGGTATGTACTAGGGTTCATGTGTACCTGCATTACGGGTTCTAACAAGTTCTCAAAGTCCTCGACCTCCTCCGAAAATCATCGGGTTACGGAACTACTTCCGATCCAACAAAATCCATAGAAAAGTCTCGTTTGAGTGTAGTATCGCGTATCAACCAATCCGAGACTTACTCTCGATTAGCCACCGCACTACGCCCTAAAGAGGCCAAGATGGGTTAGGTGTAACTAAAGGTCCTCAACATCGTCGGTTCCTTGAAGATAGAATGTCAAACACGACTACTCATGTTGGAACTATTACCTCCAAAGTTCCTCAATTGAGTGTGGTTACCACATATGCCACGGCCGAAACTTACTCTCGGATAGACATTATGATTATACCACTATCCTATCTTTTTGTCACTCAAGTCCGGGTGGGGGACTTATCTCACCACTCAAAATCAACCCAAGTATATATATACAAACATTTACATAAGCAAAAAGAGTAATAGCGCGAAAATTGAAAATAAAACAAGTTAGGCTCAACCCGCTTGGTTGTCCCCAGTGAAGTCGCCATTTCTGTTGCGGTGATTTTTGGACATCGAGTTATTAATTAACTTCGAATCACAATTTAATATTCCACCACCGATCTTTAATTTATCCGAGGGAAAGGGAAAAAGTTTGAAAAAAAACCCTATTTTTAGAGAACAAGGTTCGGGGGTTGGTTATACGAAGGGAAGGTATTAGCACCCTAAGTATCTATAGTACTCTCTAGGAACCTCTTGTTTTTATTTCTAACTTTGCGCTTTATTTTTAATTGCTTGAAAAAATGTATAAGTGTAGGAATTAAAGTGATGATAAAAAAAGTTTAAAGTGATGGAAAAGGAAAAATGTTTTTGCTGATTTTATTGATTGGAGAGACAAGTCTCATGCCTACGTACCCGAGGGATCAAACCACCGTAGTTCGGGGTAAAAGTTACGAGTAAATTTGTTTGTTTAATTTTAAAGTTTTGAAAATGGTTTTAAAGACCAAAAAGCCAAAAGTGGCAAAAATGTGAGTTTGAGTGATGTTAGTTTGTGAAGATAGTCTATATGGTTAAATCTATTAATGTTTGATTGTGAAATAAGATGCGGAACACTTGGTTTAAAATCCAAGGTTTGTTGAGAAAATGTTTTGAGTGATAAAAGACACTTGGTTTAAAATCCAAGGTTTTTGCATGATTAAAAATGTATGAATGAAGAAAATGCTCTTAGTTTAAAATCCAAGATTTTAGCGAGAAAAAAGGAACACTTGGGTTAAAATCCAAGGTTTTAGCGAAAAAAGAAGCCATTGGTTTAAAGTCCAAGGCACTTGGTTTAAAATCCAAGTTCGCGATAAAAAAAGACACTTGGGTTAAAATCCAAGGTTTTCGCGATAAAAGGAAACATTTGGTTTAAAGTCCAAAGTTTTGAAAAGTGTAAAGTGTATGATGACAAAATATTTTGATGCTTGATGATGTTGAAAAGAAATTGTGTTGATATTTTTTGAAAGAGGTTTTGACCTCATTTTTGAGAATAAGTGACTAATTATTTTTGAAGAGGTGTTGACCTCATTTTTTGAGAATAAAATGACTAACTATTTTAATTGGAAAGTTGGGTTCCAAATTAACAAAGAAGTAGCGCGAACAATAATACTAACGTCGCAAAGAGCAAATTAATCGCGAAGACAATCCGAGATGATATTTTGATCAAAACGGCGTCTTTTCCCTCGGAATTTAAAATTACGCATATGGACGGAATGCGATAAAAAATAAATATGCATGAGATGCAATTTTTCATTTATGAGTACATTGGCCTAATCACACTCTAAAATCTTTGCAAGAAAATAAATATGAAATGATGCAAGAGAGGGGGTATGCTATGCACTTTTATTTAGAGTTTACATTTTGGCCTATTTACATCCTAAATTCAAGAGCAAAAGTAAATGGCAATTAATAAAGTAACAAACACTCAATATTGTGATAATAACGATATTATAAAAGTAAAGGTAAAAATGGTAAATAAATGGATGTAATGAAATAATATGATATGCATGGATAAATAACATAAATAAATAAATAAATACGAAACTAACATATGAAAGTAAGCCTCGACATCATGCTTTACAAGGCTGAAAAATTAGCTAAAATAGCTTATGCCAAAAGCACTTATCTCATAAGCTAAAACTAAAATTAATTAACAAAATAAAAACATGAAATAATATTACCAATATCTAAATATCAAATAAATAGAAAAAATAAATAAGCCTCAACATCATGCTTGATTGGCTGAAATAATAGCTAAAATAGCTTATGCCAAAAGCACTTATCTCATAAGCTAAAAAATAAAATAAAATTGAAACAGGGGGGTGTGAACATTAAAACGAAATAACAAGGGGGGTGTAAATAGCAGTATTGTGGTTTAGGCCCAACTGGGGGCGGCCCAAAAGGGGGTGTGAAGAAATATTTCTGATTTAATCAGGGACGTCTGATTGATCAGACAGCTCTGATCTGATCACAGGAAAATAGAATCGTGAACGTTTGATCAGGATCAGAAAGACATAGGCGCGCAGGTGCACCATAATATTGTGCACCTGCGCGCACAGAATCAGAGTATGGTATAAATGCGAAAAACCCTAAAAAACAAAACAGAAAACATCATCTTCTTCTCTCTCTCACGGCGGCTAATCCACCTTTCTCTGTTCTTTCTCTTAAATCAAACCAAAACTTCCATTTTTTTAACAAAATCCAACCATCAAATACAAATAAGATATAACCCTAAACTCAAATCTAAATCAACACAATCAAACAAACCATTAATTAGTTTAGATCGAAGGGAGAAACAAAAACGAAAAGTGAAGATCAAATCACCCTTTTGGATGCGGTTTCGATTCCCTTTCTTCTTCTTCTACTCTGTTTCTCTGTTTCACGTTTCGATTTGCTTCGATCTGGTTCGGTTATGGATGATTTGATGATGAACAAAGATGATTTGGATGAATTTGATTTCGGTTTTGGGTTTTGTTTTGGGGATGAACGATTTGATTTGGTTCGATGATGATGGTTATTGATTCTGGTTTTGTTCTGTTTTTTATGTTGATGATGATTTTCGGGCTCTGGTTTATGAAAGGGATGAAGATGATTTTCTGAGTTTGTGGTTTTGATCTTGGTTTCCTGGCTTTGGTTGAACAATGGGGATGATGATTTATTTTTGATTTATTTTTTCTGTGATTTTTCTGTTTGATCTGGATTCAAAGAGGAGGAAACTGCTGCTGATTTTTTTGTGTCCTGATTTCATCTGTTCACTATATACAAAAAAAAGGAACAAAGAAGGTTTTTTGGACAAACAAGGACACTGCTTTCTGCAGAAAAATGTCCCCTTTGCGTGTGAGGGAGAAGTTGAGTTCCAATTTTTTTCTGTTTTTTTAATCAGAAAAAGGACAAAAATAAAAATAAAAAATAAAAACAAAATAATTAAATTAATTAAATATAAAAAACGAAAAATAAATAAAAAACAGAAAATAAAAAGGAAATAAAATAAATACAATGAATTAAATAAAAAACATAATAAATAATGATAAAAATAATAACAATAATAGAAAAAAGAATAAATATAAAACAAACAACAAATGAGGTATTTTAAAATACCTCTCTGTCGAAAATTTTCTCGAATCTCTTAACAAACGAAACATTTTTTTTTAAAAAACATATGTCGATATTTCTCAAAAAAAATGTAGCGATTACTTAGGACAAAAAAATGACTTGATGAAAAATGCAAAAAATAATGTGGTCAAAAAATGGGGTATGACAATAATAATAATAATATTAATATTAATATTAATATAAGAATTTAATTTATATGCACCGTCAGTCTAAAATTATTTTACACATGCGTCCAATAATATATCGACACATCATGTATGGTAATTAAAAATACATGATGTGTCACATTCATTAAATGATGTGGCAACACATCATTGGATGTATGTGCAAAAAACCTTTACACCGACGATGCACAACAATTAAACCCTTAATATAATGTACACTATTTCAAGATTAAACTCATACATATAAAAAACTATGAGATTCAAAAACAAAATCAGTGAACACATGGATTCCAAGCAAAACAATGACCCACAAAAGTAAAACTACATACACAAATTGGACACTGTTCTAAAGCAATAGAGATTGGTAACAAGTAGGAAAACCCCTAATTGGTAACAAATAGGGTTCAAAAGAGGGAAAACCCAAATTGGTAACAAACTAGGGTTCAAAGGAGGAGAAAACCCAAATGTGAAACAACAAAAGGGAAGTAGAGAGGATCACAAAGACGGTTTAGCTTACCTTAAAGCTTCGTGAGATGAAAGTAGAGACAAATGATGGCGGCGAGGAAACTGAACACGGTGAGGAACAAAGATTAACGGCAATGAGCAGCAATCGAGTCCTTTCTCTATCAAAGATAAACGATGAGGAACATATGATGACGGCAATGGAACCTTTTCTCTTCAGCGATCACAGAGAAGCGTGCAATACGTGAACCCTTTCTCTTCAATTTGTTTTTTTGTTTACTTTTCTTTTTCTTTCAATTAAAGTATGGCAAATTTTTTAAAAAACAAATTCTTTATTTTCTTTTCTTTTTAGAGATTATATATATACAATCCTTCAGTTTTTTAGAAACTAAAAATTAAAAGATAACTACAACCCAATCACAATAAGTAGTGAATGGAGGAAAAAAAAAATAGATGAAAGTATTTTTGCACAAAAAAAAGAAATAATATTTGATTATTTTTTTGTGATTTGTGAAATAAAAAAAATTGTCTGCGTCGGATTTTCTGGACGCTAATAATCAGTCTCCAATTTGGTCTCTGTAGTGACCGATTTAGCAACCGATTATTTTTCCCTTTTGAGCTCAAAATATTGGTCTCCAAATCGGTCTCTATAGAGACCAAAATATTGGTCACTAATTATCGGTCACCAAGTCGGTCTCTATAATTAGATAGTGACCGATTTAGAGACCAAATAATTTTTGACTTTTACGGTCGAAATTTCGGTCTCTAATTAGGTCTCTAAAGTGACCAAAAAAATTCGGTCACTAAATCGGTTTCTAAACAGAGGATTTCTAGTAGTGTAACATTGCACTTTCCATTGATTTTCACATGTTCATGTCAAGTATTTCCTCTTAGTTATGAAAGTCAATGGTAAATAGTAGTAATAATAACTAGACCAATAAAGGTTGGGTGTAATAAGGGTTAGTAGCAGTAAAACAATTAGGATTTAGACTAAACATGTGAAAGAGTATAGCATCAACATGCTAGCTAAAATAAGGGTTGCGTGTAATAAGAGTTTTAGAGAAGAGAGAGAAAGCTGATTATAATAATCAATGTTGTTAAAACCGGACCGGACCGGCCGGTCGGACCGGTCCGGCCGGGAACCGGTGCTTGGAACGGTCCGGTTAGGGGCTGAAAATGGCCAGAAGCAAAACCGGGAAAAAACCGGTCGAACCGGGGAAAACCGGTGAACCGGCCGGTCTGGGCGGTTCAGCGGTTTGGCAGTTTTTTTCCTAATTTTTTTCCTTTTTCGATTAAGTTATTTTTTAATTTTTATTTATTATTTTTTAAATGAAAAAGATGATGGAAAAAGAATAAACGCTAACTCTGTTTCAAGGAAAAGAAACAGAACCTCTTATTTTACATGATTTTTCTTTTGAAACCTGTTTAATAATAATGAAAATTTTAGCCTCTTTATTTATTTTCAATACCAACACAGCAAGCCAACATGAGTATATAATATATAGATTCAAAATTCCCAATTTGTTGAACTTGAAAATAATTGTAATGATGTTGTGGGAGAGGAATATGGGTGCTAGATGGAGATTGATAAAATACCAAGGATCTATAAGGATCTATTGTTGCTTTAACACTACAAAAATATGTAAAAAAGAAGAGATAAAAAGGTGGGAGAAGAAGAGTAGAATCAAACAATGAGACATGGAGAATTTGAGGAGGCTGCTGGTTATGCCTCATCAAGATTTGAGAGTTATAAATACTACAATTTAGGGTTAAGTATGGATTGGGCTTCTAGTGAAGTTGTTATTATATCTCATAAGGGAAGCCCATAATTCTTAAAAAAAAAAGTCTTCAACGTGTTGTTTCATTTATTTTCTTAATTATTTTCAAAACTAAGTTTATCTTACAAATAAAAAAGATTATTCTATCATTCTCATTTTTAAAAAGTACAAGAAATTGGTAAGTTGATTTAATTTTTAGTAGTGTAAAATGTTAATATTATATTGTTTTTATGTATTATTTCTTAATATAAATATAAAATTAAATATTTAATTAAAAACGGTCCGACCCGGTTGAACCCCGGTCCGACCATTTGAACCGTGAACCGGTAAGCTCGCCGGTTCGATGACCGGTCCGGTTCTGAAAACCTTGATAATAATAAAAGAATAAAAGGTAATAATAATAAAAAATAATGCTTTAAAAGGAAGGTAAAAATTGGCACATGCTCACTTAAGTGGAATATATATATCGTGGCCTTTGGATTAAAAGATTTTAACGGATGTGATTTGGTGTTATATTAACTATCTGCAATGGATTACCGCCACATCAAGTGACTAGGGTAATAAAAAAATAATAATAAAAAAGAATCTTATATAGGAAAAGTCAAATGGTGACAATTTGGTATATTATTTTCAAAGTGTGGCATATTGATATTTTTTTTTAGGTTTAATTACACTTTTGATTTCTTATCTTTATTTTAGATTTCAAGTTGGTACCTTATCTTTTCTGCAGGTTTCATATGATATCTTCCGTCAATTTTTTAACTATTATCGTTAAATTTGGACACGTGTCATTGATTTTTTATAGGTCCAAAAAAATTGCCACATGTCCAAATTTAACCGTAATAGTTAAAAAATTGACGGAAGATACCAACTTGAAACCTGCAGAAAAGATAAGGTATCAACTTGAAACTTTTAAAAGATAAGGTACCAATTTGAAATCTAAAATAAAGATAAGGTATCAAAAGTGTAATTAAGCCTTTTTTTTACAAACTGTGACATTTTAGAAAAAATCCAACATTTACAACACGACAAGTAGAATCAAAGTTGATCAACTTGGATTAGGATTCAGTGCAATCAGACTGCATGCAGATCACTGCATCTGGACTGTTCGATCAAAATTAGAGGTTCAGATTTTATGATTGAATTTTAATTGTTTATTATAATTTGTATTATAAATCATCCGATTTTAATTTGAGGGTGATTGATGGACAGACTGCACACAACTCAAATCCGATCAACTTGAGCTAAATGATCAACTTGAGCTAAAAAGAAGAATATGAAGAAGGGAGAATTAAATACGTCAGCGAGAAAGTTAAAACTAAGGCGGCTTTTATTTGTAAATTAGTTGTCATAAAAGTTAATTATTAAATCATGATGTTGACTTCAAGTAGTAATTAATAAATGTCTCCACTCCGCACACAAAAACTTCACATCCTATTTATAAACTACAAGAGTAATATACCAATACTAATTCAACTTCTATCCACCCTACACAGCATCATCTAGTTAACATTTTATTTTTACTTTTTTTACTCATCATCTAGTTATAATTATGGATTTACTTTTAAGCAATCTAATTAATGCCACATCAATTGCAGTCTTAATTTTTGTAGTTCCACTATTTTTGTTTCTATTTGGATTCACAAAATTTGCTCATAGCAAAAACAAACAAGCACCAATGGCCAAAGGTGCATGGCCAATACTTGGTCACCTCCCAATTTTTAGTGGCACACAACCACCCCATAGAGTCTTAGGTACTTTAGCTGATGAATATGGACCCATATTCACCATCAAACTTGGTTCTAAACATGCTTTAATAATCAACAATTGGGAAATGGCCAAGGAATGTTTCACTACAAACGACATGGCCGTTACATCTCGGCCTACGATCGTGGCAATAGAACACTTAGCCTATAGAGGAGCCATGTTTGGCTTTTCAGTCTACGGTCCTTATTGGCGCCGCCTTCGCAAGATTGTAACTTCAGAGATCCTCACTAATCGCCGAGTTGAACAATATCAACATGTTCGTGCTTCTGAAGTTCAAACATCGATTAAAGAGCTTTTCAATATTTGGTCTAGCAAAAAGAACGAATCATATTCATCAAATTATGTGTTGGTTGATATGAAACAATGGTTTACACACTTAACATTTAATATGGTTCTTAGAATAGTTGTTGGGAAGAGATATTTTGGTGCAAAATCTAATGTTGAGGAAAAAGAAGCTCAAAGAAGTGTGAAAGCTTTGAATAAAATGATGCATCTATTTGGAGTAATGACAATTGGAGATGCTATTCCTTGGTTGAAATGGTTTGACTTTGGTGGTCATGTAAATGCCATGATTGAAACTTCTAAAGAATTGGACGAAATTTTAGGTGAGTTGTTGAAGGGGCGTCGCCATGAAAGAACATCAAGTGAAAATGTTGATGGTAAAGATCAAGACATTATGGATGTGTTGCTTTCATTGCTTGATGGAACAACCATTGAAGGGTTTGATTGTGACACCATAATCAAAGCTACAATATTGGTATGTCTCACTCTCTTCTACTAACATTTTGCATACATTAGATAGTTTGTAACTAAATGTTCTAGATAAAAAAGTAATTCATATATATTCAATTGTGAAATCCTCCATTCAAGTAACAAATAATTTTAATAGAAGAATCTTATAAAATTGATTAGTTGAATTGTGAACTTTTGAAAATTTCACCTATTTTTTTTTATTGATTTACAAGCATTAGCTTTATTTTATTTAAGAAAAAATTTAAGTGAGTTGGATCTGAAGCGCTTATTATAGTTAAGGGTTAAGGTTTGATGAGTTAGATCTCAAAGACTCACGAGGGTTTGGGAAGACCTCAACATTCATAGAGTTGTTATAGAGATACGTATAACATAAGAGGTGAATTCATGTACTTACGAGACATGGGTCAACTCCTTACTAAGCAAATCAACTTGTGTTGTCAATGTTTAAGTTTATTTACACATTAAATAAGCATACATTCAGATTATGTTTATTAAAGAATTTGAGTTTACTTTGCAGATACTATTTATTGGAGATAGTAACACAAGTAATTTGCGTTTAATTTGTAGACATTATTTACAGGAGGAAGTGACACAAGTAGTGTTACCCTTACATGGGCATTATGTTTGCTATTGAAAAATCCTCTTGCAATGGAAAAAGCAAAAGAAGAACTTGACATCCAAGTTGGAAAAGAGCGATGTGTAAGGGAGTCAGATATAGATAATTTGGTATACCTTCAAGCTATAGTCAAAGAAACACTACGATTGTATCCACTAGGTCCTCTTGCCGCGCCTCGTGAATTCTCAATGAATTGTAGTTTAGGTGGTTACAATGTTATAAAGGGAACTCGATTAATCACAAATCTTTGGAAGATTCACACTGATCCTAATGTTTGGCCAGATCCATTAAAGTTCAAACCTGAAAGGTTTCTTAACAGTCATAAATGTGTTGATCTTAGGGGTCATCATTTTGAACTGCTACCATTTGGAGGTGGAAGAAGGATTTGTCCTGGAATATCTTTTGCCCTTCAAATGGTCCATTTAACTCTAGCTAGTTTCTTACATTCCTTTGATATCTTAAATCCAACACCTGAACTTGTCGATATGATTGAAGAGTTTGGATTAACAAACACTAAAGCTACTCCACTTGAGATTCTTGTTAAACCACGTTTGTCTCTCAATTGTTACGAAATCGTGTGATTTTGTGTTGACTGTATAATATTTGGTGCGTGTTATTTGTGTGTGTGACTATATAATACTTGGTATTTAACATTTTGTTATATTTTAGTTCATTTTTGTAACTATGATGATGTTTACCTGAACATATTAGAATTGGATCCCATGAATGATATGTAAATGTATTATACTTGGTATTTATCCAGTTATATATTTAGTGCACAAATGGTGCATGCAGGGATTTTGGGTCACTAGTACGGCATATATGCATTTTTGCAACATTTTTGGGTAACATGAGTAAAAAAATGTAACTAATAATTAAGTGTTTATATGCATTGCACATAACACATGTTTTTTACTAGTAGTTTGTTTGTTACACGGAAGAGTGTTACATACTACTTTTTTTTTAACTTTTCTTTGACTTTTATACATAACACGTTTTTTACTAGTTTTTCATTAATATTTTTTTTAACACTGTTTCCGGTCTCGGTTTTCCATTCCCATTATGTTCACACAGCCATCGCTTCTGCATTTCGATCACACCGCCATCATCTATTGTCTCCGATCTCGTAGATCCGCATTCTCTCTTCTCTAATTCGATATTGACGTCGCCTCTCTACATATGTTCAATCTTCATTCTTGGATCCGTGGTTAGTTTTCTCGAATTCACTTTGTAATTCTAGCTAGATCTGGATTTGCTCACATTGCTATTCATCGTTTTCAACATTTTCAAATTCTTAATTTGCTTGCTTATAACCTAATTTTAATAATTTTAGAGGTTTCGCCAATTAAATTTCCTACTTAATTAGATTTGTATATGCAAAATGGTTAATTGATAGTTGTTGGTGTTGTAAATCAATTCATCCATTTGACAAGATTTTGTTATTGATTACTTAATTGTTCATCGTTCTCTATCTTCCTCGTTAATTATGAACGTGTGATTATTTGCAAGTGGTAGCTGCACCTGGAGTTCCTTGGAGTAGATTCTTGATTTCATTCTACAATCCAACAAACCTTAGAAATTGGGGATTTGTGTTAGAGTAAAGATAGAATTGAAGAGAATGAATATATTGTTCATTGAATCGATTAGTTACAAATGATCACCATTGTAGCTTATATACATGGATAGCTAGACTACTGTAACTTGTGGAACAAGCCAACTTTACATGATAGTAACCTAGCTAGAGTTAGTTACAAATGGCGGGAAAATCAGTTATGAACTATAACTTGTGGAACAAGCTAATTCTTCTTCATCATCTAACTTCAACAATTTGTTATAACATGCATCTCTTCAAGGCTTTGCTGAACAATAAGAATTTCTCTTACAAAGGTTTGTCTAATAATTGTCTCGATCCATTAGAAGATAGAGTACCAAATGTTCATGTTTTTGCTCAAATTTCACATATTTCATGCTCTTGAATTTGATATAATCGACCTAGGTGCTCAATTACTTTGCTTTGTTCAGGTAGATTGTATGTTTGAAATATCAATTGACTAATGGATATAGCATCACTCATGTATCGAGTAGGTCTATAGGTGTATCAACTAGCTTATTTTGTGTTTAATAAGTTTCTACTTTTCAACTTGTAGACAAGAATTTAGCATTTTACCCCGTGGCTTATGCATCATCACAAACACCAATATGGTCTAATTAAGAGACCTTAGAAATGGAAATCAATGACCATGATGATCTTCGCCATTGAATTGAATCATTGAAGAATTTTTTGATTAAGTAGATAGATTATGTTTTAAAGAAGTTTAGCAATATTCTAAGCTTTATAATTATTTACCATCAATTCTCTAATAAATAAATTATACGACGTTTATGTTGAGGCAAAAGAATCCAACGTTCTCCATTTCCATGTAACCAAGGTTCATACATGATGCGTATCTTATCACCACCACCAATCATCCACCTACGTCATGAAAAGAACCTCTAACTTTTCAAATACTACGTCATGAAAACTAGGATTATATTCCAAAGAAGCCTAAAGTAAAGTTGTTTTTGTTGTTAAACATCCAAAGAAGCCTCAATTAAATTTCCTAGGAAAACATCAGATTAATTTTATTTTTTATACATTTGGGAGGAAATTTTCCTAAGAAACGACTGACGAAAATTTCAAATTTTTTGGCGCTACTTTTCAAAATTTAAATTTTGGTGCATCTTTTAAAAATAAAAACAAATTTGGCGCCTTTTTTGAAATTTCAATTTAATAATTTTTTATAAAAAAATTATTTATAATTATAATATTTAAATTGAAATTGTTTTTAATTATATTTTACATAAGTGTTTCCTAGTTAGGAACTAGGAAACTTTTCTAGGAAATGTCCTCGGAAACGACCTGACACCCAATTTCCTCGGCAAAAACCATATTTCGTTGGTAATCTCCTAGGAATAGAATCGATTTTACCTAGGAAACGTTTCCTCGGAAATCAACATTTCCTACAAATTTTAGCTTGTTTCCTAGGAATTTTTTCGTCAGTAAACACCATATTTCTTGTAGAGTAAATAACTATAATAAACGAAACAACAATCTATCAAATGATAAATAATTTTATAATATGATTAATTTCGTACTATACAATACTCACTCTACGATAAAAAATATCGCGGCAATGCTGTGATCTGTGCGTATGTTCGGGTATAGGCAAGTTATAACAAAAGTAACATGCTTCCATTAAAATAAAATAAAAATATTAAAAAAAACAAAGGTAATTAACATGCTTCCTAAGATCAGCAACTCTATAACATTAAATTTTCTTTCATATATTTGTCGCTTATATATCATCTGCGTTGTTTAGGTGCGGATACGGTACCGGTATCCGATACGGGTACCGGTACGAGGTACAACATTTTTGAAAAAATTAATGTATGTGTATGGGCATAAATTAAGGTAGTATGTACCCGGTACTTATACTTTCTCTCAAATGGAGTACCCATGCATCATACTACTCATACGGATATATCATTCATTCAAACAACAATATGTTATTTTATAAGAAAATAGGCCATGCTATACATAAGGTGTGCCATAGTATATAATATTTGCAAAGGTTTAGCTAACAGATATGTCACTTGTGATTTGAATAACTACGAGTATAATTATTCTGTCAAAAAAATAAAAAAGCAACGAGTATTATTATTTTATATCATTAAAACAACTATATTATTGATAAGAAAATATTATATCAAGACCATGCTATACACAAGGTGTGCCATATATAATATTTGCAAAGGTTTAGCTAACATATATGTCTCTTGTGATTTGAATAACTACGAGTATAATTATTCTGTCAAAAAAAAAAAAGCAACGAGTATTTTTAGTTCAAAAATAAAAAACTACTCCAAAGAATTAAGGATCAAATTTTAGTTCTAAATCTTTATAAATACTTCAAATTTTATTTTAGAACTTAAAAAAGAAAAAAAGCAAAGAGTATTATGTTTAGTGTTTTTCTAATCAAAGTTTTTCTTTAACAAGCAAATATGAGACTTATATATTGTTAGAAGTCCCACATTGCCTAGAGATATGGCAAAGATAGCCTTTATAATATAGTGCAAAGTGCAAACCTCAACTCTCAAGCTAACTTGTGGTTGAGTATAGACCTCTCAAATTCTAATATATGTATATAAAATTAAGCAGCCCCGTAGCACAAGACGTGCCGAGAAGACTCCACAAGCTTACAAAAATATCACATCGAGATCAGCAAGAAAGTTAAACATAGCCCATATAAGTAGCCGGCCTCAACCACCAACTATAATAATTAGAAGCTATATTACAATTTGAAGTCTTTAACCAACAATAGGAATGAAGCATAATTAGAAGCTAACCACTCTTGATTTCTGAAGAGACGTTAATTTCTTTCGTTTCACACCATCCACACACAAAGGATCTAATGAGTTGCATGAGTTTTTCTAATCAAAGTTAACTGTAAGCTTCTTTTTTTTTTTTTTTTTGCTAAAAAGCTAATTGTAAGCTATAAAGTTAGATATTTAATTCTTTTATTGATTGAATTGTATTTTTGGCGACAATCTAACTTGCCTATAATTTCTAGTGACAATTATTTAATTTAATAGTTGGTGTACGTATCCATTTTTGCTAAAAGCTTTAGCGACAATTTTAACAAACACTGATAAAACTCTTTCAATTGCCTTGAAAAATAAAAGGGTTAAATTAGATTTTGTTGTTATAAATATCTTAAATTTTAATTTTAATCCTTCTGAAAAATTTCAATATTTTGATTCTTTTAATAGATTTTTTCACGACTTTTTATCTTTACTTATAAGTTAATTCATATTTATTTTTTAAAATAAATGTCGGTAAATATGAAGAGGTTTGAATTTCTTACCACATAAATTAATTCATTATTAGTTATTAAAAGTAGTTTTTTGTTGTGTATATTAAAGACATTTTTATTGAAATGGAACAATTGATAATTAATTAATATTATAAAGGGAAAATACATAATACAATCCTTTAAGGATGTGTTTATAACAAATCAGTACTTTTATGGTATGTTTGGATTGATGGTAAGTGATGGAATGAAATGGAATAGAATGGTAAGTAATTGGTTTCCATTGTTTGGTTTTGTAAAAAATGAATGGAATGGAATGGAATGGAATACAATGGAACCCATTCCATCCCATACCATCCAATCCTTCAATTTTTCATTCCACCCAATTTGGAGTGTATGCAATGGAATGAATTTTTGTAATTAAAATACTGTATTATCTATTGTGTATCTTCCTCCCCTCAATATATCAAAACATTATTCCTTCACCGTCACGGCGCACTGCATTTCATAATCACCATCAATTCTCCTGCTCCTCCTTCGCATGTGCTTTTTATTTCTTGCTTTTGCTTATTTTCATTTTACTATGTTTATTTTATTTTGGTTGAAAATTACTAGTTTGTTACTCTGGTGTTCTTTGTTAGTATAAAAAACAAAACCTTTTCTAGATTCCTCCTCTTGTGTACTTGCTTGATAGAATTTATGTCTATGTTTTTTTTCCACAAAGTGAACTGGTATTAAATTTGGTGTTGAGAAAATTTGGATTGACATTGATTTTTCTACAAAATACTAATAACATTTTATAAATATATAAGGTTATAAATGAATTAAAAAAAGTTACAACTTGTTCCGTTCCTTCTACTTTCCAAACAATGGAATAACACATTTGCTCCATTTCGCTCCATTCCACCCCATTCCATTTGGTTCTATTCCATCTGGTTCCGTTATGTACCATAGTTTTAAGTCATAAAATGTATCTAACATTACCAATTTTTTATTTCAATTCCATTAAAAAGAGTTTATGTGGCCATTTAATGCCGTGGTGAAAGGTTCAAACAATGCTTATGACACTGAATTTAATTTACTTACATACTATGTTTTCTTCTCATTGTTTCGGAATTTTAACCTAATTTTATAATTAAAATATCATCAAACACATTATGAATTAAATAATCAATTGATTTTTTTTCAAACAAAGACCGAATAACACACCAAGCAGTTAATTTTGACTTGTCACTATAGTATACTAGCGGGCCTGACAGGCGCAGAACGCGCCTGCCTTGTATAACTTATGTCCAAAAAAAATAAATAAAGACATGTCTCTATGTTAAGTTTGTTAATAAAATATTTTTGTTGCTAAAAAACAAATCAAGGGTATTATTGGTATTATGAAAAGTCCATACCAAAATTTTGTTGTATCCTTTTTATATATAGTATAGAAGATTAAACAGTCACAAACACCATTTGGTGGAATTGAGAAAAAATAAAAATAATGCAAATGATTTATAGGACCAATTTATTACAAAAAAAAAAACTTAATAAAAGATTGACTTATTAAAAACATTTAACTTAAAGAACGATAAGATGCATTTGTCCCAAACTATTAACCTTTTTTTTTTTACTAAAAAAGACATTTATTTATTTAAAATTGTAGAATACATCGTACAACACAGATTTAAAATTACTAAAAACGGTAAAGTATCGATGACTATTAACTTATTCCTATATACACACGTATTACATTTGCATATATAATAATTGTTTTCATGCTCCAAACTTAAAGCTTGATCTCTTCATCCTAACTTGTTCATGAGAGTTTCCCTTACCTAATTAATTAAATGGATTTAGTTCTTGATTTATTAACTAGATCCACTCTAGTAGCACTCTTTTCTATACTCTTGTTTTGCTATTTGTTTCTTTATCGATCCTACAAAGTTTCTCATGGCAAAGAGGCTCCTTTAGTTTCAGGTTCATGGCCAATACTTGGTCATCTCCCACTAATTAGTTCTACAAATACACCTCATAAAACCTTAGGCGCATTGGCTGACAAATATGGACCCTTATTCAATATTAAGCTTGGTTCCAAACGTGCTTTGGTACTTAATAATTGCGAAATGGCTACGGAATGTTTCACTAAAATTGACTCGGCGATTTCAACTCGCCCCAAACTTGATGCAACTCAACATTTGGCTTACAATGGAGCGATGTTTGTGTTTGCACCCTACGGTTCCTATTGGCGACAAGTAAGAAAGATTGCAACTTCAGAGATTCGGAACCATCATCGTGTTGAAAAACAACAACATTTTTATATGATAGAAGCTCGAGCATGGATCAAAGAGCTCTTTATTGTTTGGTGTAATAAAAATGATGAAACATCAAACTTCGTATTGGTAGAGATGAAGCAATGGTTTACTCATTTGAGTTTCAACATTTTTCTTCCGATGATAGTTGGGAAGCGATATTTTGGTGCTACGACTGTGATTGATAAGGAAGAAGCACAAAGATTTTTAAAAGCTTTACAAGAGTTGATGCATTTGTTAGGGGTGTTCACATTGGGCGATGCTATTCCTTTTTTAAAATGGTTTGATTTTGGTGGCAATGTGAAGGCCATGAAAGAAACTTCTAAAGAATTAGACAAGATTTTAGATGAGTTGTTGGAGGAGCGCCGCCATAAAAGACGTTTGAGTGAGAAGGTTGATCATGACTTCTTGGATACGTTGCTTGATGAAAAAACAATTGAAGAGTTTGATTCTGATAATACAATCAAAGGTGCTTTATTGGTATGTGGATACTTGCAATTGAAATCTTCTTTTCTCATTTTCTTCTCTCCTTTAATTTTATATATATCTTACAAGTTTAAAATGTTAAATTTTACTATCAAAGAGTTTTCTCCTTCTTACGAAAATTAACTAGATATATTTGCTCATGTGAGATTGGGAGGGGGACAAGAAATTTAAATAGGTATAGGCTCTGTTGGATTTTGAGCTTTTAGCTTTTCTCAAACGACATTTTAAGTAGGTTATGAGCTTAAAACTTATATATATATATATATATAGTTTATCATTTTTTCTTTCTATTTTACTCCTGTCATATATCTTACTTGAAAAAATTTAAATATTTTTTATATCATTTCATACTTATAAGTTAGTTCAACAGTTAATTTTACTAAATACTACAAATTAAATCAGCTAACTTATTCACTATAAGTTAAAAGCTAGCTTATAAGATATTCACTATAAGTTCATCTGCCATAAGCTGACTTATCAACTATCCACTATTTTTTTACCAAATACAGTCATAATTAATGTTTTCATTAGTGTTTGTTGATACATATATTAGTTAGTTTTAGGCGAATTAATCAACTAAGTTACATCAAAAAATTCTTCATGATAGGTTGATTCGCTTTGTTCTTTTGGCCAAGAGCCTTCTTTATATGAAACCATGTTCTCAATATTCAAAGTCACATTCCAAGACCTTATAATTTGCCTATTTCATACATTTATGTATAATCATGATTTACTTGAGAGTTAAGTTATTATAGGAAAATTTTGAGCACATCATATTATTTTACTTTACATGATTTAGTTTTAATACACTAATTAATTCTCAATTTTTTTTATCAAGTTAGTTAATTAGGTCATTAACTAACTTCATAAAAAAAAAACTAATTACTAACGAGTTTACACTCTAACGAAGATTTTGAAATTTTCTTAATAGACACTAATTTTGGGAGGAACAGACACAACTATTGTTACCCTTATCTGGGCAATATGTTTGTTACTTAGAAATCCTCTTGCATTGAAAAAAGCAAACGAAGAACTTGATATTGAAGTTGGAAAAGAAAGGTGTGTAAGAGAATCAGATATAGATAAGTTGGTGTATCTTCAAGCTATAACGAAAGAAACATTGAGATTATATCCAGCTGGTCCTTTGGCGGTACCTCGTGAATTCTCAGAGAATTGCAATTTAGGTGGATACGATATAAGAAAAGGAACTCGTTTAATATTGAATCTTTGGAAAATTCACACAGATCCTAATGTTTGGTCAGATCCATTAGAGTTTAAACCAGAAAGATTTCTTACAACACATAAAGATGTTGACGTTAGGGGTCATCATTTTGAGCTATTACCATTTGGAGGAGGTAGAAGAATTTGTCCGGGAATATCAATGGCCCTTCAAATGGTACATATAAGCTTAGCTAGTTTTTTGCATTCCTTTGATATCTTAAATCCATCAAATGAACCTATTGATATGACCGAAACATTTGGATTAACCAACACCAAAACTACTCCTCTTGAGATTCTTATTAAACCACGTTTATCTTCGAATTGTTATGAAATTATGTGATGTTTGTGTTAGATTTACAGTATTTTGTATTATGTGTATTTTCAAACTATGTAATACTTTTGAGATCAATGTTGTGTTAGTTGGGTAATCGTTTGTAGTATTTGGTGTACTTTGTATTAATAAAATGTCATAACTTTTCAATTTGATCCTAATAAATTCATCAACACATTTGTGTTCATGATTGTAAAGACTTTTTGTCTTGTGTCAATTTGGTTATAGAGCTAGACATATATCATATATGACCACCGTCCAATTTGGCTCATCCGTTCCGATATAAATTGGGGGCCAAAGCCTTTTAAGTTTAATAATTGTTGACTTGATCACAGTGACTGTTCGAGACTCATTAGAGAGTGCTAGGAATCATCTCGAGTTATCGAGTGGAAAGCCCAAATTCTATTTGGAAAACTAAAGGCCTCGAAGAAAAAATTGAAGATATGAAATAAAGAGGTCTTTGGGAAGTTAGACTTGAATATTGAGCAAATAATCAAAGATATGAATGCTCTATACAGGGTTGACGCCGATGGTGGCAAGTAGATCTTGAAAATTGCAAGGCTCGCACGTCGCAATTTTGGAGTCAAGTTAGAGCAATTAAAGGAAAATTTGTTGTCTTGGAAGGCATGGTTTAGGTGGATTCAAGAAGGTGATAGTAATACTCGTTATTTTCAATCCTACGACCAGAACAAGTACACGAAGAACCAGCTGGTGGCACTAAATGAGGATGGAAATTGGTTGATGGAAGCCACAAAATTAATGAAGTTGTTAAGAAAAATTAATGAATTGGCTGCGGCTTAAATTTCAACACAGTCTCAGAAGATGATAATTTGATGATTGTTGCTCCTTTTTTGTTAGAGGAAGTCAAAGAAGCTGTGACTGTAATAAAAGTCCTGGGTCGGATGATTTTAACTTAAATTTTTTCATCAAGTTTTGGGACATGATTAAAGGTGAAGTTTTTGATTTTTGTCAATGAGTTTTTGGTTATGGAAGTCTGTTTAAGTCTCTTTTATTAAGCTCACTAGTAAGAGAGACAATCTTGAGTCACTTGGTGTTGGCAAAGATTATATCGAACTGTGTTAAATAAATTCATTGATTAGGCTAAAGGAATAAGGAGAGTTGCATTATGTACTAAAACTTAACCACAAATGCGTATTGAAATTAGAAAATAGAGATCAAAACAAGAATTAAGTCTAAAACAATAATATATTCGGATTTTTTATTTATGGTTAAAAATGTTTTTGGTCTTTATAAATATCTCAAATTTCGTTTTTAGTCCCTATAATTTTTTTTAGCAAGTTTTGGTTCCTCAAATTTTTTCTATCATGATTTTTTGTCTCTACTTTTTAGTTAACTCGTGTATAGTATTCAAGAAATTTTTAAAAAATTGACAAGGTCATATTTAATACATTATACGAATCTCTCTGTCTGAAATACATCTAAACACAAATTATATAGTTGTTTAGAAAATGTGTCAAATACATCTAAAACATTATCAGATTGGATAGAAGAACTTGGTAATCCTAAACCAAAACAATCAAAACATAAACCATCAAATAAACACTGCATAAATAAACCCCAAACTAAAACCTAAACCAAATTAAACAATTAATCATAATTATTGATAAAAAATTATTAACAGCATTCATCAATAATCAAAACATAAGACATCAGTCTTCCTCCAATGACCTTCCCCAAAGAATCAAAATCCATGTATCCAACTTATTTGATGAATGCATATGAAAATTACCAATGATAGAGTGGTCGGGGAGTTTAAAAGTCTTGGCTGGCTCAATCCGCGAAGCTACTACTTGATCGATGAGTAACACAAGGTCAAATTTGGTTATTGAAGTGTCTTCAAATATTATATCGGATGGAATTACCAACCAAGTGTAACACCACCGTCTAGATAGAATAGATGTTCTTGCTGCTTCCTTGAGTGGCAAGTTCGAAAGAATCTGGCCCTTTAGACATGGTGATAAGGAGCCGAGAATGTCACGTTGGTCAATCATGAGAGTTGCTTTTTCATGCGTCAAATATGAACATGTTTTGCTTAATACACGACTCAAAAATCAGCTCGAAATGTAACGGATACATGGATAATTTTGCTTATTTTGTAAGATTTTATGAATCTTTTACATATAAAAGGAAGGTTGAGTTGCTCCTAGCCAAGCTTTGTGATGATGTGGCACCTCTAAAAAAATTCATGCAACTAAATAAATAAATATAAATAAATAACAAAGTTATATAAGTTTTCTATCTATCTATCTATCTATAATCTAATAAATTGACTTAAGTTATATAAGTTAAATAAAAAAAATACAAAAATGTTACATTAGATGTAGATAATAAAGTAGGAAGGTGAAAGTTCAATAGCAAGTTAATAGGAATGAACACATAACTTCAATTAATAGTGCAAAAAAAAAGATCAAAGAAAATGAGGAGATATATGTGTTATTTCATCTTTATATTATATATGCATGTATTCATGTGATTTGACATGCTTTCGACCCATTGTCCTTTTTTTAACAAAAAAAATTGTCTTTTGTAGTTAAATTAAAGAGATAAATTATTAAAAAAAATTAAAAGAGATAATGGTTAAATAGAATATTAAACTTAAAAAAATATTTAATGGATATAAACTTCTTTGTCCATTAAGAAGATTTTCTCAGGTATGTTCAGAAACAAATATTTTATATAGTAATATAAAAATACTATAATAATATTTTTATAAATACATACATTTAAAACTAATGTTAATTTAGTACTATAAATATAATAATAATAATTATGCTATCACTTCAACTTTTGAACTATCTTTCTTTTCTTATTCCTTAACTATCATGTCACTCACTATACATGATATTAATGAGAGATTTTAATTATTAAAATTTTCGGTTATAATTTTTTTAAGTTCTATATATATATTGACCTATTCATGATCATGATGTGTGAACCAGTGTTAAGTTTGTAGTATAAACTTTGATTTTAAATTATCATCACTTTTTCTAAGCAATTCTTAGGGGATTTTTTTTCAATTTTGTAACGTGAATTTTGTTTATTATTATTTTTACACTTTATTTTTGTCTTGACTATTCATATTGATTTATATATGGCAGAGAAGAGACTTCAACTTGCTCCATTGCATAAATTGAGCAAATACTTTCGTGCCATTTTTTTTAATCATTGGCTTGATAATCGATGTAAATTTGTTAATTAGTACACTTTTATAAATTTCTTTCTTATTTTTCCTACTGCTTGATATAATAACTATTTTATAATGTAAATGAGAAGAAGAATACAAAGAGGCTCCCATTGTTGTTTGTGAGTTGTGATGCATCCATACTACAATGAAAGCCAGCCTTAGATCATTTTAGAGAAGCACGCCTACACAAAAATTTATGTATGCATATACCAAAGTCTATTTACACGGAAATATAAATTTTTATTTCTATGAAATAATATTGTCTTTCATGGAGATTGGAATAATTTTATTTCTATGAAATTTATTATCTTGCAAGACACAAGACATCATCTCTAACATATTTTTCTCTAATATCTATTTCAGGTTAAAAATTGTCATTTTTTACTTTGTTAGTTGCAAGATATTTGAGTAATTGTTAGAATATTGTATATATTTATGTACCAATTTTTGACTTTTGGTAAATCATGTCTATTCTCAACAAGTAAGTCAACTCCTATATTATCTTTTCAACTATAAATATTAGTCTATTTTCAATATTCAAATTTCTTACTTTTTTAGGGATCAAATTGTTCAAAGATGATTTTTTTTTAAAAAAAATAGTTCAAAGATGATAAAGGAATAGATGTTGAAACATGTTGAGTTAGCAACATGTCAATTTAATTATATGTAAGTTTTATTTTTACTTAATCTATGGATTTTGTATGTAATGTGAACCAAACAAACCAACTAACATAATAGTATAAATAATGTCATTATTTTATTATATATATATATATATATATATATATCATTTATTGATATAATTTGATTCTAACCCATAATATATTTTTTATTTAATATATATTATCAAATAAATATTTATTGTTTAATATAGTAATAGTTTTATGAATTTTATTTTTATTTATTGTTAGTACTCCTTATAAGTTGTAAGATCATTCTATGATTTTTATTACATACATCAGTTACATTTCTATTCACCTTTCATATGTTAAACCACTTTTTTATACCTTACACGCATTAATATAATAATATTCACTTTTTGATGTGTAGTCAAAATCTTACTATAGTAGGTATGTGCTTAATGTTTCTTACTTATGAAATTTTTTTATGCTATTGGTATTTGTAATTGTAATTGTTTAATGCTCACATGATCTTACTATATATTTTTCTATATTTTTTTTAGGTTATTAAATCATTAGTAGTAATCACTCTCGTTTAAGCTAATAAGGAGAACAATAGAGACAACAAACGGTAGAATTGTCTCATCATAATGATGGTTTATTTCACCATCTTATTTTTGTAATATGAATCAAATTTCTTAAGTTATCCGTGAGCTAAATTGTGATAATGTGACAATAGCTGAGATTGTGTCATAATTGTTTTTCCACATATTTTTATTCTATTGTTGTCTATAATGTGTGGATTCAAGTTTGATATTCTCATACTTATTATTATATTCAATTATTTTATTTTTCAAATTTTAAAGATCATTTATGAGAATATAATTGCAAACATTATGAACATATATCACTTCTTCGTGTTTGTTAAATTTGTCCGTTCAATGATTTTTGGTACTACTCATTAAGATGTTTTTGAAGTTTAAATTTCAATATATTCAATTTATAACCAAAAACCATAAAACCCCAAGTAACCAAAAAATAAAAGAATAATTTAGCATAGTGAAAAGTTCTGACCATATATTTATACGTACCAAATGTATATTTGAGAAGAAATTCTAAAAGAATTAAAGTTAATATCGAAACAAGAGTCGTCTTTGAATAAATACGAGAGCTCCTTAAATTGTATAGAGGAGTGAAATAAATAGTTACATATCATGTGATACGTAATTTTTTAAGAAAATATCGAAGGAATAAAAAGACACAATCACCAAAGATGAATCATAAATCATAAATCAATAATGAAGATTTATTTTAATTTTGGTCACTCTTTTTATCCTTTTATTTTATCCTTTCATTTCTATTTTTATATGTTTTGACTATATTCTAACTTTCTCTATTTTCACATGTTAATTGTCTTATTAACTTTCGTAACTTGAACCTAATTAATATTATCATTCACTTTTGTAACTTCAAAAAATATAAGTGTACTATTTATGAAACAACTATAATATATTAAAAAAAAGATACAAAATCAGGGCATGATGTTGTTTTACATTTGGACATAAGTTATCAAAGAAAATACAATAATCGGTCATCCCAACCAAGTTAACAACCATATTAAAAAACTATAAGTAAATATTACTATTAAATAATTAAAAGAGACAAAAATAGACAAAATATTTCAAAGGGAAATACTCAAAAAAAAAAAAACCATAAAAAATTAAGCAAATAAAAAAAGGTTAACCAAGTCCAAATAATCATATATTTAAACACTTTCCTATCATTTATTTTGTGTGCATTCATCCTAATGATCTATATATATAGCCACAAAATCAAACAACAATGAAAGAAATCGTAACTATGGAGTTATGAATTTTGATTTCTCTGCAAATTTCCAACTGAAGAAAAAGACTATTATTATACTTTGTTAGTAGCTACCTCAATTGGTAGTGGGAATGAATTGAACACGTATTTAAACCCCAGAGTACGTGATTCGATTTCCACGGAAGACAAAAACTCCACTAAAGAGGGGGATGGAGAAGAAGATTGTGAGGTGACGGTAGCTCCGAGATCGCCAAGATGGGACCGGGGCTGTTACAAAAAAAGGGATGCATAAAAAATGTAAAGTAAAGTGACTCTTATTCAAAAAAGTGACATGTGATTATACAATTGCAAGTCATATAAAGAAAATTAAGATTTTATACAATTACATTGTTAAAATAAAATATGATGCATCCCTTCAAATTTATAAAATATTATAGGAGATCTATTATATTAAAATATAAACAAAACTACAATATAAATCAATAAAAATCTCATATTTCTAAACAACTTTTTTAATTTTTATACATATACTAATATTAAATATAATCATATTTTAAATTAGTATCTATCATTTAACTATATTTGATTATACTTTTCACAATTATTATTTTTCATTTATAAAAATATTTTAATCGAACCCGTGCAACGCACGGGTTTATTCCTAGTTAATATAAAACTAAATAAGTAATTGAATAATTTTTTTATTATTGTTAAAAGAAATCATTAATTGACACTATTATTGTACTTAGGATAGTTGATTGATTTTGATTAAACAATTTATTGTACTTAGGATTTTTATTTATTTATTTATTATTTTATGTTATTTTCACTTTATATAAATAAATTGTGCCTTCATGTTTATTTCAACTTTAAAAACATTTACAAGGTCATATTTAACCAACTTCCAGGAAAGAAATTATTTATCCACAAACTTTCTATGCAAAAACAATATTGACAAAATTCCCACTAATCTCCAAAACTTTTAGATTATGAACAGTTTGAAGATTAATGTGAGTGAATCCTCCAAATTCCTCGAGCCATAAGCTTTCAAGTTTCCTACAACCCCCTACTATACTATCAAAACCCCTTTGTGTTATTGCCACGTTGTTTAAGTGAATATTAACAAAATTCTTGAAGCTTGTAACATCCATGGAAGGTTCTAGTAGACACAATCGCAACGTTAAGGTTCTCAAAGTTGGACAATGTTGCAAGTGAAGGGGCACACGATAGTGTTTTCGGGGAATAAAATGTCAAACACAAAGCACTAAAATGAACTTCTGATGAGATTCAAGTGATTTGAAGAATCCATATCAGTTTCAAGCCTAAAGCGTTTGGTGGGCCTTGAAGGGTCAGGAAAGTCCAAGTTGACATTTCCCTCAAACACTAGTTGTTGAGTTCCAGCATTTGCAGCATTAACAGATGAGCAAAAAGAATCAAATGTAGCAAATGAAGATGGTATGGATGGCAAAGTACTATCAGTAGAATTTGGAATAGGCATGGTTGAGATTTCAGGGGTGTCAGAGGTAAGGATGTTCCTTATAAACTCAGAAGTGCAAAAGGAAGAGAGACTTCATTGGCTTGAGGTCATTAGTGGTGAAAACATGGTGGTATTTGGTGGAACAGGCATAGGTTTAAAACCTTGAAGAGTAGCAGCAGCAGTAGTTACAAGTTTCTCACTTTCAGTGGTGGGATCAGCATCACCACTGATTTGAGCATTTCCATCAGTCTGGAGATCGTTCTCCAAACGGTCTCCAAAAGCATCAGCAAGCACATTTAAACTGGTTTTCTCAAAAACATCTCTTTTCCTTTTAACCCCAACATCAGCAACAGGGGGTTCAATTTCTTTCTTCATGTGACTCACATTTTTCAAACTAAAGGTATAGTAGTAATTTTCAGAGGGTGTGTTATCCATATCAGCATAGTAAAGCCTAAACACCCTAGTTAAAAGCATGGAATATGGTAGGGCTGTTTTCTTAAAACCAGAGGTGGCATCATGAATTATATGGTGTAGGATAATATATGGAAGGTTCAATTTAACTCTTTTGGCCATGTGATACATCATAAGTAGGTCAAGATTAGTTACCTTATCTTTGCTTCCAGTGCGAGGGAAAAAGGAGTGTTGACACATATTATGAAGTAGCTTGTACTCAGTCTTCAACATAGATGATGGAGGTGCATTCTTCTTGGCTCCTTCTTCAGTAAACATCTTTTTCTTCAATTCTTCCTTACTAATCTTGACTTGGTCATACCAATCATTTCCATACACTTCCAGCCCTTCACTTTTGATTCCAATCAGGCTTCCAATGACATAGGGATCCACCTCAAGTTCAACATCCTAGATGTTAGATGTGATCATGTCTTTTTCTGGAAAAACTTGGGCGTTGAAGTAGAAGGCTTGGACCAAGAGAGGGTAAACTGTTTCCTTGATGTGAAAGAAACTCTTCCATTCAAAGGGTTCCACAAACTTGACTAGATCAACTCCTCCAATGGATAACTCAGCAAAATTATATAGCCTTGACACCGCTACAGGTTTTGTTTTCCAATATTTGTCAAAAATCTCTTCATCTTCAGGTTGTATGAGAGGAGCAGGTAACAACTTCGCCTTTGATTTCTTCAAATTGACCTTCTTCTTTGTTCTTGGATCCTTGACAGCAGTCTCAACCTTCTTCTTCTTTGGAGTTGGAGTTTTCTTTGGCTTGACAGGTTCAGACTTTGTAGATGTAACTGGCTCAAGTTCAAAGTCATCAATCTCCTTTTCCAAGAGATCAATCTCAGAGTCAGATTGATCTAGAACATGAACTGTGGTGTCCACCACAGGTTTCTTGCCAGCACCAGACATTATTCTTGATGACCTTCTTATTTTGGAGGAATCAAAAGACTTAGATTTTTTCATTTTGACCAAAATGGGTGGAGAGTCCTTTGGACTTGGTATTGTAGCCGTTGGAGATGGAGAATTATCCTCATTTGTTGGTTTTAGGGATTGTTTTGGTGAATCAGTAGGTGATGGACATGGTGGTTGATTTTGAGTGAGATTGATGGGGAAATTTTCTGGAGATTTAGATTGTGAGGGTTGGAAAACAGTGTTTGGAGAAGTTTGAGGATTTGGGGGATTTTCAACAGTGGTTTGCATATGTGTGGTGACAGGTGTTGATTGGATTTCTGGAGTGGTTTCACGTTCTGAGATTGATTTGTGAGACTCAGAAGCGGTTTCATAGGATGATGATGATGATTTTGGAGTAGGTGGTTTTGGGGGTGATCGAGATCGTGGTGGAGAAGATGAAACTGAAGGGTTTTTTGGTTCGTGGGACCTTTCTACCACCAGCATTTTTAGTTCTTGCCATTTGAGTAAATCTGAGTTTGAGATTTGATAATAGAAGTTGAGAGATTTTGAGAGATTATTAAAAGGAAAAAACAGAAACTTGGGAAGAGAAAGATGATAGAGTAGGTGTACTTGTGAATAGTATAGCTTAGTACTTTGGTTCTCTCAAAAGCGTGGGAAAGAGAGAGATAAAAGAAACCGTTACCCAATGAGTGAGGAGAGAGGGAAGCCCAAATCAATTTTGCCATAAAAGCCATGTTCATAAGCCCATTTAAAGCAAAAGACCGTTATTTGTTTTGTTCAGCACAGTATTCAGAGAACGTTCTCTGAACGGTTCTCAGATACATAAACAAGCATACATCAAGTAGGATTGGGATTTTTGATGATTTTCAATTTTTCTTTGATAAAATTAAAACGATCCTCAACCAACTGTTTAGTAAAAATGTCAGCAAGTTGATTTTCAGTATCAATAAAGACTAATTCCACATCCTTTTTGTTAACATGATCTCTAATAAAATGATGTTTGATTTCAATATGTTTTGATCTTGAATGCTGAATAGGGTTTTTAGACAAATTAATAGCACTAGTGTTATCACATAAAATTTTGATACATGTGTACCTTAGTGAGAAATCCTCAAGTTGATTTTTGATCCAGATGACTTGAGAGCAACAATTTGATGCAGCAACATATTCTGCTTCAGTGGTTGAAAGAGCAATGGTGTTTTGTTTTCTACAACACCAACTCACCAATGCTTCTCCAAGGAACTGACATGCTCCACTTGTGCTTTTTCTTTCAACTTTATCCCCAGCATAGTCAGCATCACAATATGCTTGTAAATCAAAGTGTGATCCCTTTTTGTACGATAACCCTACATCAGGTGTTCCTACCAAGTATCTAAATATTCTTTTGACTGCAGTTAAGTGTGATTCTTTTGAAGATGTTTGAAATCTAGCACAAAGACCAACTACAAACACTATTTCAGGTCTGCTAGCAGTTAAATAGAGGAGAGATCCAATCATTCCCCTATACTCTTTTTCAGAAACATCTTTTCCTTTTTCATCTTTGTCCAAACTTGTAGATGGATGCATTGGAGTTGACATGATCTTGGATTCATTCATCTTGTATTTCTTGAGAAGATCATTTACATATTTGTCTTGACTGATAAAAATTCCATCTTCTTGTTGCTTGATTTGCAAGCCAAGAATGAAACCAAGTTCTCCCATCATGCTCATCTCAAATTCATTTTGCATAAGGTTAGAAAAATCTTCACACATTTTTTCATTAGTAGCACCAAAGATAATATCATCAAAATACACTTGTACAATAAGTAAACTATACTTTTCATTCTTTGTAAAAAGTGTAGTATCAATTTTTCCTCTAGAAAAACCATTTTCAAGTAAGAAAGTGCTTAATCTGTCATACCAAGCTCTTGAGGCTTGTTTAAGTCCATAAAGAGCTTTGGTAAGTTTATAAACATGATTTGGTTTATGCTTATCAACAAAACCAAGAGATTGATGCACATAAACTTCCTCATTTAAAAATCCATTTAAAAAAGCACTTTTTACATCCATTTGAAAAAGTTTGATACATTTATGTGATGCATATGCAAGCAGTATTCTAATAGCTTCTAACCTGGCTACAGGAGCAAAAGTTTCATCATAATCAATTCCTTCTTGTTGATTATAACCTTGTGCTACAAGTCTTGCCTTATTTCTGACAACCTTACCATTTTCATCAAGTTTGTTTCTAAAGACCCATCTTGTTCCAATAATTGAATGATCTTTTGGAAATGGTACCAAATTCCAAACTTCATTCTTCTCAAATTGATGTAGTTCTTCTTTCATAGCCTCAATCCAGGATTCATCAATGATTGCTTCATTTATGGATCTTGGTTCAATTTGGGAGATCAATCCCAGATTGGTCTATACATCCTGCAAGGCTTTTCTGGTTCTAACACTATCTTCTGTATTACCAATAATTTGATCAGGAGGATGATAACCAACAATTCTCCAGGTCTTTGGTGGTCCTTGAGATGTAATATTTTCATCTGAATCATGATTTTGTGCTATGACTGGTTCATCTTCTTCATCATCAGTGATGTGCACAGTTGGTTGATCTTCAAATTCATCAAATTTCACATGCATGCTTTCCTCTAAAGTTTGAGTTCTCAAATTGTAGATTCTATAAGCTTTTGAGGTAAAAGAGTATCCTAAGAATATTCCCTTGTCTGACTTTGAATCAAACTTACCTAAGTTGTCTTTGATATTCAAAATGTAACAAAAACATCCAAATATATGAAAGTAAGAAATACTAGGTTTTCTGCCTTTCCAAAGTTCATAAGGTGTTTTGTTTAAAACTTTTCTAATGGTGACTCTGTTTAGAATATAGCAAGAGGTGTTAATGGCCTCAGCCCAAAAATATTTTTCAACATTTGATTCATGAATCATTGTTCTTGCCATTTCTTGCAAAGTTCTATTTTTCCTTTCAACAACTCCATTTTGTTGGGGAGTTCTTGGACAAGAAAAATTATGAGAGATTCCATTATTATCAAGGAATGATTCAAAGAGAGAGTTTTCAAATTCTCCTCCATGATCACTTCTTATAGAGATAATATTGATACCTTTCTCATTTTGAACTCTCAAGCAAAAAGTTTTAAAAGCTTCTAAAGAGTCATCTTTATGTTTTAAAAATAACACCCAAGTGAATCTTGAAAAATCATCTACTATGACAAAACCATAATTTTTGCCACCAAGACTTGTGGTTTTGACAGGTCCAAATAAGTCTACGTGAAGTAGCTCAAGAGGTCTTTTTGTGGAAATAAATTCTTTTGGTTTAAAACTGCTTTTAACTTGTTTCCCTCTTGTGCATGATTCACATACTTTATCTAGATCAAAACTAATCTTAGGCAAACCTCTAACTAGATCAAGTTTGGAAAGTTTTGACATAGTCTTCATGCTTACATGACCAGCTCTCTTGTGCCAAATCCATTTGTCTTTTTCAATTGAGACAAAGCATGATTCAGGAGGTAGTTCATCTAAGTATAATACATAAACATTCTTTATCCTTGATCCATTAAAAAGGACTTTATTAGATGAAGACTGTTTTATTTCACATGAGTCTGATTTAAAACCAACTTCAAAGCCATTGTCACACAATTGACTTATGCTTATTAAGTTATGTTTTAAGCCATCCACATAATGAACATTCTCAATCTTAGCAGAGTCAGACTTACCAATTGTACCTATACCTTTGATGCTAGCTTTCTCATTGTTTCCAAAGGTGACTGATCCACCTTCTCTTGTCTCAAATGACAGAAAGTTGTTCCTATCTCCTCTCATATGTCTTGAGCATCCACTGTCCAAGTACCAAGGCCTTCTCTTGACTGCTAGATGGCATTCCTACATTTGAGTTTAATAAGTTTTTAGGTACCCACAATTTCTTAGGTCCTTGAATGTTAGTCTGAATATTCTTATAAGGGATCTTCTGAGAATAAGATGATCTCTTATAAGGTGTTCTCTTATAGACATCTCTTCTGAGAGTGTTCAGAGAATGTCTATATACAGGTTTTCTAAAATTTCTGTTTCTGAGACTGTTCTGAGAATGTTCTGGTATTCTATAGAAAACTTGTTTTCTTGCTTTCTTTTTGAAACAGAAGGCTTCAAGATGTCCATCCTTGTGACAGAAATCACATTTGTATTTTTGAAAATTCTTTTCTTTATTTGGAATGAGACATTTTTCATATAGCTTTCTGTTCTGATAAGGATTATGTCCTAAACCAGATTTATCATAAAATCCAATTTGTGATCCCAAAATATTTTCAAAAGTTGTAGTAGTGTTAATGAAATTTGTTAAATCATTTTCCAATTTTGAAATAGTCCTTTTCAAAATACCATTTTCTTTTAGTACCTCAGAACATTCTTTTTTATCATTTCTCAGAATTTCAAACCTTTTAGAAAGTTCTGTGTGAGCAGTTTGCATACCTTTGATAACTTCACTCTTAAGACTGCTCTCTTTCTTAAATTCATCTCTTTCTTTTGTTAACACAGTAATCTCATCTCTTAGTTTAGCATTTTTTTGATTTAAGATTTGAGTATCATATAGTAAGTTATCAAAGAGATGTTCAGTTTTTTGACAAGATGAACAAGGATCAAGTGTTACCTCTTCTGCATTTGAGTGTGTCATGAGACATACATTTGCTTCTTGTTCTTCATCTTCTGATTGTGCTTCTTCCAGATCATCCCAAGTAGCCATCATGGATTTCTTTTTGAAGAAAGGCTTCTTCTGTTTGTTCTTTGGGCAATCATTTTTTGTAATGACCAAATTGATTGCATTCATAACATTGTATTTTGCTTATATCCACTTCTGGTTTAGCTCCATTCCTTTTGGGTTGAAAATTCTTCTTGTCATCAATCTCTGAATTCTTCTTGATAGGAATGCTAATTCCTCTTCATCATCTTCTTGAAGTGATTCTTCATTTTCACAAAGTGTTTCATCTTTCTGAGAGCATTCTCCAGATTGAGTTTCAAGAGCAATCATCTTCTTTTTTGGTTTGTCTTCTTGAAGGACAGACTCATGAGCTTTTAATGATCCAATAAGATCTTCTAGTGATACTTTAGTGAGATCTTTTGCCACTGTGATGGCTGTGACTATTGGTCTCCAAGTCTTTGGTAAACATCTAAGAATTTTTCTTATTCTTTCATGTGTAGTATATGTTTTTCCCAAAGAGTTGAGTTCATTTATGATGCTTGTGAATCTACCATACATCTGATCTATGGTTTCTTCTTCCTTCATTTCAAACAGTTCAAATTTTCTCACTCCAATGTCTATTCTTGTTTCTTTGACACTGTTGGTTCCTTCATGATGAGTTTGCAGAGTTTCCCATATTTCTTTTGCTGTTTTGCATTCCATTATTCTATCATATTCTTCTCTGCACAAAGCACTTTTAATAAACAGTTTAGCTTTAGTATTAAGGAGTACTCTATCAGCTTCTGTTGTTGTCCATTCAGCTTGAGGTTTAGGATTTGTTGAATCTTTAGCTAATGGAACATATTCTCCAACTTCCAAAACATGACACATGTTGTTATCTTGTGATCTAAGAAAGAGCTCCATTTTGTCCTTCCAATAGTAATAGTTATCACCATCAAATAAAGGTGGTCTGTTTGATGATCCTCCTTCAGATATAAACTTTGCATTCTTAGCCATTACTTCCTTCCTGAATCTTTTCCTCTAGCACTTGTTAGATGCTTATCCTTAGAACCAAGCTCTGATACCAATTGAAGTAGCAAAATTAAGAAAGGGGGGTTTGAATTGTGAACCTTTAAAATATTCCCTATAAAAATTATCAAACACAATATACTTGAAGAATATAATTAGATTGTTAGTTAAAACAAATATTCAAAAGTGTTGCAGTTTGGAGAACGTTCTCCCAACACTCTCTGACAGTATAAATATAACTATTAAATTGTGATCTGTGTGATTAGTGATTGCACGAATTAAATCAGAGTAAGAGAAGAGAATGCACACAACAATTTATCCTGGTTCACCCAAAATGCTTGGGCTAGTCCAGTCCACACACTCCTTGTGAGATTGTCCACTAAGAGATGCTAATGATCTCAAGTTACACTTCGTTTGATCTAGATCCAAGACCAAATAATCTTCTAAGCCCTACAAGCTTAATCTACCTCAGTCTCACTGACTATGAAGGTGTCACTTAATTAGTAGTTACGTACTAACTTGAGCCAATGGTTACAATGATGAGGGATTTGGTAATCAAAGCCTATTCACTCAATACACTATGAGAAGCTTTGAAAATGGATGGATAAACTCTCAAAACACTCACTGGATATTCTGATCCTATATATATGAATTACAAATCTGAGTGAGAGAGAAAAGAAGAGCTCTTGATAAAAACTTGTATCACAAAAACAAGTGTTGAAGTTGTAGTGGAGACTCTTGCTCTTCAAAGTTGCCAAGGACCTCTATATATAGATGAGTGATGATCAGGGAGTCTTGGCCACGAAGTATATCCGTTGGAAGCTTGAAAATAACGGCTAGTAGCTCTGCATAATGACAGCTCATGTATTTTGAAGAAAACTGATCAGTCTGAGATTGATCTCCAAAGTTTCTTCTTCTGACTTTTGAAAGAGGAGCGTATGGATAGGTGTTGTTGAGCTGTAATGTTGCTGTATGTTGCTTAACAAACAAGTATAGCCGTTGTGCAGCTTTTGGATAACCTTTGAACAACTGTATGCAAGCTGGTGTCACTCCAAGTGAATGTTTTCTCTTTCCAGCATTGGTTTGAGACCGTTCTCCAAAATCTTGCGTGAATGAATTTGTTCCTTTTGAGGCAAAGAAGCTTGAGCACGAAAAGGTCAGCTGTTATGAATAACAACAGCAGCTGGAGGTTGTACTTGATGTTCCACAATGTTCTTGTTGCAAGTACAAGTGTCATAGAGAAAGAGAAACAACATTGGAGAATGTTCTTTCTTTATTCCTTTAAAGTACAAGTCAATTCAAAGACTAGGTTGTGCTTTCTAATTTTCCATGGTCCATACAAGATCAGTTCCATTAATTGAGTATAAAAATAACCTTGTGTCATATGCTCAATCTTCACATGTTCAAACACAGAACTTGGTAAAAATAGTAAGTTCTCTATTCATGAAAGAAACCTTTGTCTTAAATGATCTCTTGGACTGTAGAGATTTTGTGAGTGAAGCCCAAGATAAAAGTGATCATTTGTCTTGTACATAGTTGACTTATCCATAAGTCCTTTTGCATTGATTGTGTGAAAATAATGTTGCGCAAGTTTCAGAGATCAATCTGAGACCGTTCTCCAAGCTTTTGTTTTTATCAAAATAAAAACGTGATATTTGATCTAAGTAGCTCAATTGTTCCTAGCTTAATTAAAACACTCAAGAGCACTTGTTAGATACCAAAAAAGATTAGAATTACACTTAAAAATAATTAAGAGGTTTGTTATCTTTAAAACATCAATTTGGGATTTTGCCTCAACAATTGTTAATTTTTTAGATTAATTAAGTTACAAAGTTATCCCCTTGTGACAAAATAATTATTAATTTTTTTAATTTAATATCAATTTATATTTTATTAGATTTTAATTTCAATTTGAAAGTTTAAAATATATTTTATAGCTAGGGACAAATCAATAAATTATTTTTTATCATGTCCTGCTAATTTCTAATTCAGTTCATAGTTAGAATAATAATTTTAATTAGAGAGACAAGATATAATAAATAGTTAGATGATATTTGTTTTAGTAGCAATGTACACCTTAAATTTGCACAACTTTCTTTTATTTGTTGGTTTTTTTATTATTGATATGCATGACACCAAATATTATATTTTATACATGACTATGAGATAATTGTGTATGATTTATTAATATTAATATTTTAATTTTTTAATTTATAATCCTGTTCATAGTTAGAATAATAATTTTAATTAGAGATACAAGATATAATAAATAGTTAGATGATATTTGTTTTAGTAGCAATGTACACCTTAAATTTGCACAACTTTCTTTTATTTGTTGGTGTTTTTATTATTGATATGCATGACACCAAATATCATATTTTAGATACGATTTGAGATAATTGTGTATGATTTATTAATATTAATATTTTAATTTAGACTTCATAATTGGTTGGTGGTGTAATGCATGTATTTGGTGGTGTTCTAAGTGATTAATATGTATAACTTCAAGAGACATATTTAACACGTGAAAATTAAGGAAAGTAAATTATGTATTATTTATGTAATATTTTTTTAAAAAATAAACGCTATTGTATATTATTTGTTTTTCTATCATTTCTTTAAATAAAGTTTGCATTATTTAATTTTTTAGATTAAAAGTAAAATTCTCAATTTTAGATTAAGTTCAAAATTAAATTCTCCACTACAAAAAAATAGTCATTTATTGGCAGTCAAAAGCAGTCAAGAACTACAAAAAGTCGTCAAAAAGTTTTAATTTTTGGCGGCCAAAATCTTACAAGAAAATGTTCGTCAGTAAATTTATTAGCGGCTAAACCCGTCAAGAAGTTTTAATATGTTTACCCGCTTTTTTTTTTAACTGGATCAAACTTATTGCTGGCCCAAGCCACCAATAAGTAACACATAATTTTTTCAAAAAAATTGAAAAAAATGTTATTAAGAGTTTTGCTTATTTAATGAGGACTTAAACCTCATTAAATTACTGAGATGTAAATGTCTTAATAAGTTCAATTAGAAAATAAAATTTTTCTTGTAGGGCTCGATATATATAGAGTATTCCAGTTTAATCTTTAAGTTTAATTTTAGTAATACTTGAGTTTTTTTCTTGTCAATATACCTTAGTTGTTTCTTTGATTATAATTTTTTTCACCATAAATTACGTTTTTTTTTTTTTGAAGAAGCCAAAATGAGATATATTATAAACAAGTAATCCCCTCGGTACAAGACGTACCAAGGAAGATAAAGTAGAGTTACAAGACAGTCACAATACAAAACCAGAAAAATACTAAACAAAGCCTAGACAAAGCATAGGACTAGACCACCAACTATGGCAGTTAAAAGCTAGAGTAAAGTTCTTCGCTCTCAACCACCTATAAGAAAAAGTCTTGATCTTGTCCAACATATGAAGTGAAGAGTTTGCCGAGCCTCTGAACAATCTGTGATTTCGTTCTGTCCACACAACCCACACGCAAGCAAGCCATATGAGTTGCATAAAGGAGCGACGTGCTCGAGTAACCCCTGCTGAAGTAGTAAACTGAACAAAATGATCTGGAAGAGTCTGAGCAGTCACCAAAGATGAACCATAAATTACGTTTTTTACACGCTCAAACCCTAAAAAACTCGAGCAAAGCCTGTGGGGGCGCAAAAAAATTTACAAAAGTAATTTTTAAAATTTATTAGCAAAAACCCAAAAAAAATGTCAAACCATACCAACACCCACTCACCAATCAAATCGGATTTTTGCACTTTAGGCCTCCTATAGTAAACTTAAGCCCCCTAAAATCCCAAAAATACCCCTAATTTTTTGAATTTTGGATGGTTTGACAGTTACAATCCGAAAAGGCTTAATTCTGGCACCCACGTTCCGAAATTAGTTAATTTCGGATTGTAACTGCCGAAATATTAAAAAAAAAATTGAAAATTAAAAACCATTTCGGCATCTACGTGCCGAAATTAGTTAATTTTGGCATCTACGTGCCAAACTTAACTAATTTCGGCACCTACAAGCCAAAATTAGTTATGTTTGGCACGTATGTGCCAAAATGAATTAATTTCGGATTTTACGTGCCGAAATATAAAAAAAGTTGGAAAAAAAAAAGACATTTCGGCACATACATTCCGAAATTACAATTTTTTTTGAAAAAAAAATCATTTCGGAACGTAAGTTCCGAAACTAAATAGGAGTAATTTGGTCAAGTGGGAGGGCTAGCTTTAGAGCAACATAGGGCCTAAAAAGCAAATTTCATCAAATCTAACCAACATTTAGGCCCCCAAAACGAGGAAACAACCTTATTTTTTAGAAACTTTTTTTTTCTGAAATAGTTACCTGAAACGACAAGAAAAAAATATAAAACACCAAATAATTATTTGAAATTAAGTTAAAGGATTGAAAGTGTAATTTTGCCAATAAATTTTCAAAAAAATTGAGCAAAGTTATTCGGTAGCACTTTTGAAAAAATTTCTTGAAAAATTTATGAGTTTAATTATTGTGAACCGTCGGTGTAAAGTTTTTTTGCACATACATCCAATGATGTGTTGCCACATCATTTAATGAATGTGACACATCATGTATTTTTAATTACCATACATGATGTGTCGATATATTATTGAATTGTGCATATAAATTAAATTCAAAATTTATTACCATTGCTTTAGGGATTTTATTGAATTGTGTTGAATCATTTTTTCTGGTGCAACTAAGATTGACTTCTTTAAAGTAATTTATGTCTATTTAATAAGAATTAATATGCATCGTAGGGATCGAAACTAGAACCAAACGATTAAGAATTTAAGTATCTATCACTTATTTTTGTTCAAGTTGCCTAGTGGCTGGAAAATCCACCTTAAAAGTGAATAAGTGGAGTGTGATATTCCTACCAACTGAGCTAAGTTTACGGGGATAATATCTATCACTTGCACTACACTATATTGATAATTGTGTTGAATGGATAATATTTGTTATTTGGCATTGGTTTTTTTTTGTTTTTTTTTTTTTGTTTTACATATCATAACTTTTTACTGATTAATATTCTGTCATTATTAATTAAACATATAAATAATAGTCTCATGTTCTAGCTCAGCTGGCAATAAATGCCGAAATTGTTAGGTCGAACATCGTGACCCGAATTCGAACTCGAAATCCCACAATTATGTGAGTTTAATTTCAATAGATTACTACTTTATTTAAAACCCAAAAAAAATAAACATATAAATAATATTTACTAATTTGTTTAATTAATTGATTTTACATAAATAAAAAGTTTATAAGTTATAAAAAAGTACATGCTTCATGTATTGAACTTTTGGTGATTAATGAAATGCATTAAGCTTGTTTTGTTCAAAAATAAAAAAGTACATGCTTCAAAAAAAAGTTATAAAAAAAAGAAAGTCTAATAGTATATTCAATTAAAATGATGATGTGGCATCCACATACAATTATCTACGCCAAATTAAAATTGCCATGCAACCAAAATTTTACGGGATTTTTTTATTGAGAATTGAAAAATTAAGACAAAATTAAAAAAATGAAAATGAAAAGATTCAATCGAAATATTTGAAATAGAAAGGCTCATCAAAATTGCAAAATTAGATATGGGGAGAAATTTGTTAAAATAGAGATCGAAATTGCAATTTGTTCTGGTGAACGCTCAAAGGAGTGTACAAAGTAAATAATTTGGACCGTCGAAATAATAAAAATAATCTAAGTATTTCTGAAAATTCCTTGGTCGTTCGTTTGTTCGTCCTTTTTCATTATAATTACAAATGGTAGAGATTGTATTTGCCATTTGCCATGATATGAAGTAAAAAGGATGAATACAGAAGTTTCACATATCTGTGATGAAAAAGAATGAATTGTTCAGAATTAGAATCTCCCCTCCACAATGAAGAGGAGAAGGTAGTTATAGATGTTCTTCTCCTCATCATGTTGGATCATGGGCTTCTTTTTTCAAGCCACCATATTTCCACTCATGGGATAATGCTTAGTGGGGGCGGTTATTGATCATGCGCCTATTAACAAGCTAATCATGGAGAACATGGGCTGAATGCGTGTGATATTACATACATCATGCTCCTGGTCGTAGAGATAATGGAGAATATGTTGGACATGTAGTGGGAATGAAGCGGTTATACCGATAGATCATGGGATCATGGGTTTCTCGTCTATTTGATCGTGTCTCGCCGTATAAGGGGTAGATGTCTCGCCCATATGGTCTAGCCTTTATGAGAAGTTGGGTTTGACCTTTGCATATATATTGGGCCGTTCTATTGGGCCGTTGTACAAATCATCAAATAATGTTTGGGCGTTTGCTAAATACACCCTTTATATTTACTCCCGGTCCACAGCCCCTCAAGCACGAGGCTCAGTGGAGGCGAAGTGATGATAATGGGCGAAATTTCCATTGGTAACCGCTGCTGTTTGTGGCGGACTTTTCGGACCTCGTATGTGCTACGTGATGTACCTCCTTCTACTGCTAGTGGATGCTATAAATAGGAAGACTTTGGATTATTTTAATCACATCACGAACTTCTATATTATTTGCTTAATTCAATCATGAATTCTCCAAATTCTGTTCTCGAATCTCCTGTAGCCAGAATTATCAACGCTTTGAGAGGTTTGCTTCGCCATGACATAGATGACCTGATTGATCAAGTGGATGATTTTTCTGACTTGGCAGAAAACCTTAGGCTGAAGAAAATCACTGAGGATCTGGCAACCACCAAGAAGTACAAACGTGCTCTGGAAGATATGCAGACCATGGCTTTGGATGCAGCTCCGGATGTTTAGATTTGATAGTTTTTACTTTGTTGTTTCAACTGTTGTTTCCTTTTCAGTATTTCCTTTGTAGTATTTTGCATTTTGAAGTAATGAAATGAATTTCTTTCTTTAAATTCCTGCTTGCATATATGTTAGCAAATAACAAATAATAATTTTGTAAGTATAATCAAATATTTTCGTCCCTCTTCCTGGGTGAATCTCGTACCACGCCCTAAGGAGAGGTAAACTTAGGAGTTTAAGTAAGGCGTTGTTGTTACCGGATTCAAAAACCGCTTAAAAATAATTTTCAGCCACCGAAGATATTACTGGGTTGAGTCGCGGACTAGGTCGCTCTCTTTAAGACGTTTCGCGGCACTGCCCAAAATTGTGCAAGCAGACTATCAACCACGAAGTCCCCAGGATAACACAGCCCAGTTACAACTGTATACCGATTTGCTACTGCACGGTAGAAATCGGTCAAAGAATACACCTTCTTGAATGGTACTACGATACCACTCGAATTGATACTACAATATCAATTTATGACTCAGTGGTACTACGATACCACACATATTGATACTACAATATCAATCCATGAGTCAACGGTACTACGATACCACTTGTATTAATACTACAATATCAATCAATATAATGACATTGAAGTCATTCTAATATGGTACTAAGACCATTTAGGGATTAAGGTACTATGACCAATTTTTATTTGAAGGAACTAGTGATACTATGATCACCCTTAAACCAAAATAATACTAATAATAAAATTAGTACACATATCACAATATCACATAGAATAAACATATATTCTTCTCTAAACAATAAACAATTAGGAACAAAACGTAATGCAACTCTTCTTAATTTATATAACCGGAACAAATTGATGTGTCTAATTAGTTGATTCTAATATTAAGCCAACACAATTCCAACACCTAGTTTACAGTGAGATGACTAAATTATGATTCTAGGTCTATGATTTTACATTACCACATAGTTTCACAACAATAACATAAGTCCAATATTACTACTATATTAACACATGTTATCCAACAGATAAAGCAACAATTAGACACATAGTTATATCCTTCACAATTTTCTTGTAACAATTATACTTAGTTACAAACTCTATAAATCAAATGAGTTGCAATTTGAATTAACTAGCAAATTCAAGAATATGACATGTTAGAGAGAAAAGACATTGTTATACATTCTAATGTGATGCACGAAGAGAAAAAAGAAGGCAAAGGGTACCTAGCAAATTAGATTGCAATCTAATTTCAGCTAGGAGCAATTCAAAGAGTTCCTCCAATGCACTTTGTGTACGTGTTTTCCTCTGCTACATTTTTCCAAAGACCTCATATCTTTTCCTTGGAATGGTTATTGCTATGCTCCCCCCTCTTTGGATAGATTGATCAAGAGTGGCGGCTGATCAAAACTAAGAATAGAAAATATTTTTTTTCTCTCTTTTTGGCCGCTTGTGAATTGAGTGGATACTATGGGTTTATTGTCTCATAAACATAAACGGTTACAAATTGATGGAAAATAAATCACCATAAATTAAATAAATAAATATGAGACTAAATTTATTTATTTTCTCAAAATACACACTAGTATGCTACAACACACTGATATGCTCTAGTATCCGATGTGAGACACAAAATTTTATTTTCAATTCACACATCAATGTGAACTTTGTTCCAACAGGCGTTGTGGGACCGTGCCATAGGCGAGGTACCAAATGTTTCCTCTTCCATTTCATTTATATTTTGACACCTGTCGTATACTCCTGTAGCTGAGAAGAAGCCCGAGGTTGTCTCTCGTTAGATTTAGGGATATTGTAATAATAAATCTTGCTAACATTGCAGGGTTTCATTAGATTCTAAGGCTATTATGTAATAATATACCTTGCTCAATGAATTCAATAAAAAATTTACTTTATCTCTATCTTGCATGTCTATTTTTCTTGATAGTCCATGCTTTTTGCATAATCAAACACATAAAGTTATATTTGTTGTGCTTGGATAATGATTAAAAAATAGAAATACATTTCTTCCTTGGCGATGCACTACCTCTTTGAGGGCTCGCCTTTTGATTTTCTTTTGAATAAGTTCCTGGTGACGCCATTTTTGCTCACCTGTAAATTTAGCTCGCCAAAGCCTTAGACTTACATGACGACCTTTGATAATTCACACGCCAAAGCCTTAGACTTACATGACGGTGTTTGTAGATTTAGCTCGCCAAAGCCTTAGACTTACATGACGACCTTTAATATGTTTTTGTGACCGATGCCTTAGACTTACACGGTTTTTACTGGGTACTTGAATTCGCCAGACATAAATTTTTTGAAATCGATGACTTAGACTTACACGATGCAAAACTGGGTACTTAAATTCGCCAGAGAAAATCACACGTCAAAGTCTCAGTCTTACATGACGGTGCCGGCATCATATGAATCTTACTACCGGAAAATTAGCTCGCCAAAGCCTTAGACTTACATGGCGGCCATTATAATTCACCATCAAAGCCTTAGTCTCACATGATGGTGCCAGTATTATATATTTCTTTTCTACTGGATTTTTCACACACCAAAGCCTTAGACTTACATGGCGGCCTTTTTAATTCACACATCAAAGCCGTAGACTTACATGATGGTGCTGGTATTTTATATTTCTTTTTTACCGGATTTTTTTTTTGTTAGCTCGCCAAAGCCTTAGACTTATATGGCGGCCATAATGATTCACACATCAAAGCCGTAGACTTACATGATTGTGTTAATTTCCTTGTGGCTGAGGCCTTAGACTTACATAGTGCTGATCTTTTTTTGATATCTGCAATTTCCTGAAAAGCAAACTAATCAAATAATTAAATAACACGGTATGACCTTTCTTGAAAACAGTGGGTCTCATTAAAAACATCACAAAATTGCAATGAGCAGCGAAGAAATAAACGTGACCTCGCCTTGGCGAGATCACTCACAAAATCTTAAGTTGGCGACAACAGCTCGGCGAGATGGAAGGTTCAGACCCACGTCATTGATCAAACAAAATTAAGTATGAATGAATCAAACTAAAATAGAGGTAACAAATGAATGAACCGACTAGAATTAAAAATCACCATGACATCAGACCAAATATATTAATTCTCCTCCGTTTACTACTATTTTTCTCACAGAACTATACTTTTTGTTAAGATGGAAGCTATAACATCAGCAGATTAATCCATATACCACAAACATAATATTCTACACAATTATAATAATAATAGAAAAATCTTTTTATTATCGGCGAAGTAATTCTATACAGTTTTATTCATATTGCTACCTTCCATGTTTACGATAATGATTCAAGTATATTAAACATTCATGTAGAGCATATTGAGGCACCAAGAAGACAGAAAACAACTCAGCAAAAACATGATGACAGTAAGCAACACAATTTCAGTATTTACATGTTATTGTGCAACAGAATACGAGTAATGATGGTTTGTGGCTGAATATGACTAATTGTCATAATATGTGAGTAATTATAGAATGTTTATAGCACCGATGAAAGAGTTCCAAGTTTTAACCAAATATGTCATAACGGACGCAACTAAATTATATGTGTTTTCTCCCTATAATATAGGTTCATCTATGGTGCCTTTTATATACATCGGTTATCGAAAGAAACAAATAAAATGATAAATTTCGTCAAGGAGATTTAGAATGATATCACCTGGATTGTCGTCATTCAAGCTAACAAGTGATTCGATAATGTTTTTGTTTACGTGCTCGGCTTCCACGAAACGGTTGCATGATTTTGGCGGCGACTATATCTGATCATAGTTTGTTGTCGAGCGTTGTAACTGTTAATAATATGCAATATTATTGTTGGGGCGATGAATCATCACCATGTGAAGGACCAAAACGGAGTGCCTGTGACAGTGAATGAGATGGAACTTGAGGCCTGGGAATCGTTTTACCGAGGCCCCACGGTGGGCGCCAAAATGTTCTGGTGAACACTCAAAGGGGTGTAGAAAGTAAATAATTTGGACCGTCGAAATAATAAAAATAATCTAAGTATTTCTGAAAATTCCTTGGTCGTTCGTTTGTTCGTCCTGTTTCATTATAATTACAAATGGTAGAGATTGTATTTGCTATGATATGAAGTAAAAAGGATGAATACAGAAGTTTCACATATCTGTGATGAAAAAGAATGAATTGTTCAGAATTAGAATGTCCCCTCCACAATGAAGAAGAGAAGGTATTTATAGATGTTCTTCTCCTCATCATGCTGGATCATGGGCTTCTTTTTTCAAACCACTATATTTCCACTCATGGGATAATACTTAGTGGGGGTGGTTATTGATCATGAGCCTATTAACAAGCTAATCATGGAGAACATGGGCTGAATGCGTGTGATATTACATACATCATGCTCCTGGTCGTAGAGATAATGGAGAATATGCTGGACATGTAGTGGGAATGAAGCGGTTATGCCGATAGATCATGGGATCATGGGTTTCTCGTCCGTTTGATCGTGTCTCGCCGTATAAGGGGTAGATGTCTCGCCCGTATGGTCTTGCCTTTATGAGAAGTTGGGTTTGACCTTTGCATATATAATGGGCCGTTCTATTGGGCCGTTGTACAAATCATTAAATAATATTTAGGCTTTTGCTAAATACACCCTTTATATTTACTGCCGGTCCACAATTAAATCTAAAAAATAATATCTAAATTTTTGTATCTAAACAACTAAAATTGATTTTTTTTTCTTTTAACGTTAACCTTCTCGTTCTCATAGAAAGACCCCTTGTATTTAATAGTTTTCATTTGCATTTATGCGTAGAATTGCAGGCCAGTGTTGTGTAATCTTTTATTCAAATATAATAATCGTGTCAAAAAAAAATTTATATTTTTTTTTATAAATGTGTTAAAATTATTATTGGATTAAGGTTTTCAAAAAACAAAAATGAATTAAGGTTTGGATTTTAAAATTGATATATCCATCAAAAGTGGATCTTTAACACACATGCACACATGATACTTAGCGCAGCAATCCACTTACTTCATAAACAATTTTGTGACGGCTAATTATTATTCAAATAAAAGCAGCCTCTAATCACTTCTTTTTATTATGCGCCTAATTGTTGAGATTAATTCGTCGAATTTTGTTAAATTCAAATAAATGGTAAAATCTCCCTAAATTTCTTTTATCACTATTGCATGTCATGGATTGAACAAAAAACTTTGGTTAAGCTAAAAAAAATTTGCGTTATTTCATCTAAGTACTCTTGATTATCTATTTTTTTGTCAAATAATAGTGGCTAGAATTTCACTCTTGGTATTTTTCTTTTAAAAAACTTCTATGGAAAAATATGTTTTTATGTTATCATCTCTTAATATTAATGTTTTTATGAAAAAAATTACATACACATACATGAAAAATTGTAAATTGTCCAACCTCAATTGACATTTTAGGTTGAATGCTTCTATGACCGGACTCAAACTCTGGACCTCGAAGTACTTGTGTGTAAATATTAATGGTGCTTTTCATTTTTTTTTTATTGTTAAGTAATAGTGGCTAGAAATTTCATTTGATAAGTGGATTATTTGGGGTTCGAACCCCGGTTCTTGCATTTATAACGTTATGCCCCTACTAACTGAGCTACACTCACGGGGACAAGTGCTTAAATATTCAATTTTCGCATTAAATTTGCTCTTTGTTCACTTTAGACTCTATTTTATGTTAATCCTCTAACTTTCTACAGATTGAGCTCTGGTTAACGGTGCTCGACAGAGAAGTATATATTTGGTAAAAAGCTATTTCTTTTAAAAATTGAATTCGAATTATCTCAAACGATTATCAACTTTTTGAATTTAATCACTTGATTATTTAGTTTAGATTTTTTTCACCATCAGTATCCAGCCAACTGAACTGTCTAATATAATTTAGGAATTCATTCTGACATCAAGTATTTTCAGCTCCCTCCTAGTGCTAGGTAACAGTAGCAACAACTACGATGCATGACCAATTTAGTTCAGTAAAATCCGAATTTAATTCCTATGTGGAACAATTATTGACCATTTTTTTTACTAGTGTCTCTTCTCCTAAAAATCGTTTAATGCCAAAGAAAAAAAATCTCGTAATAATTGTATGTTTATGTGAGGGAGTTATTGATTAAACTTTACTTATTTTTCTAGATTATTTTAAAAAAAAATTCAAGACATTAAATACACTATTTTCAAAATAATATTACTAATTTTATTTTCTTAATCATTATCTCGAAGACACTATTTCCCTTATTTATTACTCCCTCCGTTTCAAAATACTTGTCGTTTTAGAAAAAATAACAAAGAAATTAAGAAAGTGTATTTTTGCACATTATCTTTCTATTATACCCTAATTTTATTTTTTTGGAATATATTATGCACAAAAAAATAGAAACAAAACAAAATCAAACAAAAAATAGGAACAAAAGAAAAACAATAAAAAGATTATATGAAGTTTAGTAAAAAAAGATACAATAAAAAGATTATATAAAATTTAGTCAATAAATAAAATTAGGAAGGAGGGTATAATAGACAAAATATAACCTTAAATTATCAAAACGATAAGTAATTTAAAACAATTTTTTTTTTTTTTTGATAAGCAACAATTTTTTTCTTCTAAAACGACATGTATTTTGAAACAGATGGAATATTATTTGTTCACTATGTGCCGGAAACACTTCACGTCTCTCCATCTTTTATTTCTTTCAATAAATTTTCCTCTATATATAGTACTACTAGTATTCACAAGAGTACTAACAATACTAATTATACTTCTATATATCATCCATCAATGAGCTATAATGGATTTAGATCTAAACAGCCTAATAAACACCACAACAATTACACTCCTAATTCCTCTAATTCCACTACTATTGTATCTATTTGGATTCATAAAACTTGCTCATAGCAAAAACAAAGAGGCCCCAATAGCCAAAGGTGCATGGCCAATAGTTGGTCACCTCCTAATTTTTAGTGGCACACAACCACCCCATAGAGTTTTAGGTACCTTAGCTGATAAATATGGACCAATATTCACCATCAAGCTTGGTTCTAAACATGCTTTAGTTATCAACAATTGGGAAATGGCCAAGGAATGTTTCACTACAAACGACATGGTTGTTTCATCTCGTCCCAAACTCGTTGCAACCGAACATTTAGCCTATAGAGGAGCCATGTTTGGATTTGCATCCTATGGTCCTTATTGGCGCCACCTACGCAAGATTGCAACATTAGAGATCCTCACCAATCGCCGAGTCGAACAATATCAACATGTTCGTGTATCAGAAGTTCAAACATCGATTAAAGAGCTTTTCAATGTTTGGTCTAGCAAAAAGAATGAGTCACATTCATCAAACTATGTGTTGGTGGATTTGAAGCAATGGTTTACACAGTTAACATTTAATATGGTTCTTGGAATGGTTGTTGGGAAGAGGTATTTTGGTGCAAAATCTATTGTTGAGGAAAAAGAAGCTCAAAGAAGTGTGAAAGCTTTGAATAAGATGATGCATTTGTTTGGGGTAATCACGGTGGGAGATGTTATTCCTTGTTTGAAATGGTTCGATTTTGGTGGTCATGTGAAAGCCATGAATGAAACTTCTAAGGAAATGGATGAAATTTTAGGTGAATGGTTGAAGGAGCGTCGCCATAAAAGAACATTGGGTGAAAATATTGATGGTGATCAAGATCAAGACATTATGGATGTGTTGCTTTCATTGCTTGATGGAACAACCATTGAAGGATTTGATTCTGATACCATAATCAAAGCTACAATATTGGTATGTAGATTTCTTCTACTAAATGCTACAAATTGAGATATATTCACGGGACAAACTTTCTGAATATCTAATGTAATAAAATCTTAATTTGCACACATAGAATTTCACTTGATTTTTATTGATTTACATGGCAATTAACTTAATTTCAACATTAGATAAGACTTTTATGAAGATATATAAACATATTTATTAAAAAAATTGAATTTAATTTGCAGACCTTATTTATTGGAGAAAGTGACACAAGTAGTGTTACCCTTACATGGGCGTTATGTTTGCTATTGAAAAACCCTCTTGCAATGGAAAAGGCAAAAGAAGAACTTGATATCCAAGTTGGCAAAGAGAGATGTGTAAACGAGTCGGATATAGGTAAGTTGGTATACCTTCAAGCTATAGTCAAAGAAACACTTAGATTGTATCCATCAGGTCCTCTCTCCGGACCTCGTGAATTCTCAGAAAATTGCATTGTAGGTGGTTACCATATTATAAAGGGGACTCGACTAATCACAAATCTTTGGAAAATTCAAACAGATCCTAGTGTTTGGCAGGATCCATTAGAGTTCAAACAGAAAGATTTCTTACCACACATAAAGATGTTGATGTTAAGGGCAAACATTTTGAACTAATACCATTTGGAAGTGGTAGAAGGATATGTCCTGGAATATCTTTTGGACTTCAAATGGTGCATTTAACTCTAGCTAGTTTTTTGCATTCTTTTGATATCTTAAATCCAATACCTGGACTTATTGATATGAGTGAAAACTTTGGATTAGCAAACAGCAAAGCTACTCCACTTGAAGTTCTTGTTAAACCACATTTGTCTCTCAATTGTTATGAAATTATGTGATTCTTGTTAATACTTGATGGGTGTCTCTTTGGTGGAGCTTGATATTTAGAAGGCCAAATGTTTCTAGACAACAGCTTTTGAGGTTTTTAAATTTATTTTTAATGAGTTTTTTTAAAACTTATTTTTAATGAGTTGTCAATAAATATATTTGATGGTTGAAATTAAAAGTTCTCGTTTAATTATCTTAATAAAAAACATTTTCACTTGGCACACTTCATGTGTGTGCGTTGTTCATATTTGGTACATTTTGTTTCTTTAGATTAACATTTGAGCATATATTAAGAGTATAACATGTATTGCAATTAAGATAAGATATATATATGCTACTCCACATTTGTTTTTGAGATAGATACCTTTAATTGTATATTCTCACATGATCACATTTTTTTGGATTTTAAAGTGAGAATGGTTGAATATGTGATAACAACCTTATCCTATCAACTACCGGAGTTGAGATTCGAGCCTATTTAACATGATATCAGATTCGGGTTAAGAATTACAATGTGGCTATGTTGCCCGGGTGCGGGTACGGTACCGGTATCCGGTACCGGTACTGGTACGGGGTACGTCATTTTTAGAAAAACTAAGGTACGGGTATGTCCCTATATTTTTTTTTAAAATATAATTATATAAATCAAATAATAGAATTATATTGTTAAAATAAATAATTAAACATAAAAAATATCACACCACAATTTAAAAGTAATTCAAATTGTTCAAAAACATCAAAATATGAAATTAAAAAGCAATTAGTTCAAAAAGAGTCAATTGTTTCCACCTCCATCATCACTAAAATGAGCGGCCTCTAGTTTAGGTTTATCGTGAGAAAGACTATCAATTTCAAAAATATCAATTATATATTAAATAAATCTCATTCATCTCTACGAATATTCCACATTTTTGTTGCTCTTTCATTATAAGTATTATTATTTATCTTTCTCGAGAGAATACAAAGATTTGTATGAATAAAAAAACTCGATCTTCAATTCTCTTTGAATTTAGTCTATTCGTTTTTAATGAATGAGTGAATAATTCCAATGGCTGCTTTTTTTATTGTTTTTTAGTGGTAGGTGCTACTTTTATATTATACAAAAATAAAAAACCTAAATATTTATATAAAAAAACAAATTAAATAAAAAGAAGAAGAAAAAAATAGTGTTTTTTTGAATTGGTGTACCACGTGCGTACCACAGATGTATCACTCGTGTACCCATTACAACAAAAAAAAAAAATCTAGGTACGGCGTCGGTGCGTACCGGGGAAGTACCATATGCGTACCGGTACTCTATCTAAAACGGAGTACCCATGCATCATAGTGTGGACATTTGATACAGGCTCACGCTAGGCGTGAGGGTAAGTGTTGAATATGTAGTTGTATTGTTGGAGTCTGTTTAAAGTCTCACATTGCTTAGGTTCCCGAGTTAATAAGTGTATAAATATGTGAGGGCAATCTCACTCTATGAGCTAGCTTTTGGGGTTGAGATTTAAGCATATTTAACATAAATATACAATTAAAGTGTAATTCACAATTAAGGGTATTATTTCAAAAATCTAAAATGATTTTGACTACATAATATACTATTTTTATTTAATTTTTAACTTGGTGCAAAATCCAAAAAAAAAAAATGATCCAGTCCAGAAAATCATGACTAACAGTTCTGCTATACTGCCTCCGTCCCAAAATATAAGAGAAAATTGGTCAAAAAAAATGATGTATTTGGTCCAAATTTTTAACCAAGTACATCAATTTTCTTTGACCAATTTTCCCTTATATTTTGGAACGGATGGAGTACGCTCGCTTGGCAAACGAATGCTCATTGAAGTGAAAGATTCAAAACTTTGGGTTTTCAAATTTCCTTACTTTGCTCAGCAAGCTCATGCTTCAATGGGTGAATACAATAAACTGCAATTTTTTAGTAAATTAGTGAATTTTGGCATAACCAAACCCAATACAATTTTAAACATACTCTCCTCAAACTTTGGCATGACATTATTGGTGTATATAAATTAGATACGTTTTTACAAATAAAGTTTTGACTTGACTTATCATAATTTCCTAAATAAAAAATAATGTATTTGAAATAAATTTTTTGGACCCAAAATTAATTTATTATTTTTCTTTTGGTAAAAAATAATTTATTATTTAAACCCCCAATAATTAAGTTTTAGGACATTGACAGCTAATTTGACAAATAAAAGCCGGCCCTAATTTTTAACTTTCTCTCTAACTTAATTTTTTTTTTTTTTTTTTGACTCATTTCTCTCTTAACTTCGTTAATCACATTTGCCTCATTTAAATATTGTATGTTTTAAATATTTTATGTTTAGTCTCCGTGAGCTTATTTCAGTTGGCAGGAATATAACATTTTAAATGCAGGAAGGAGTTGTGGTTTGAACCCCATACACTCCACTTATCCGCTTTAAGGTGAATTTTCTAGCCACTATATTACCTAACAAAAAAATAAAATTGTATGTTTATGTGAGGGAGTTATATATAATTAGTTTTTTTTGTACATGTCTCCACAAACACTTCACATCACATGTATCCATATATCCTATGTTTATAAGCTAGCTAGCATTAAAGAATAACACCAATACTAATCCTACTTCTATCCACCCAACACAACATCATCTAGCTATCTTTCTTTTCTTCACTAATCATCTAGTTATTATGGATTTAGTTCTAAGCAGTCTAATAAACGCCACATCAATTGCACTCTTAATTTCTCTAATTCCATTATTTTTTTTTATATTTGGATTCACACATTTTGCTCATAGCAAAAACAAACAGGCACCAATAGCCAAAGGGGCATGGCCTATACTTGGTCACCTCCTAATTTTTAGTGGCACACAAACACCCCATAGAGTATTAGGTACCTTAGCTGATAAATATGGACCAATATTCACCATCAAGCTTGATTCAAAACGTGCTTTAGTTATCAACAATTGGGAAATGGCCAAAGAATGTTTCACTACAAACGACATGATTGTTTCGTCACGTCCCAATCTCGTCTCAACCGAACACTTAGCCTATAATGGAGCCATGTTTGGCTTTGCATCCTATTGTCCTTATTGGTGCCGCCTACGCAAGATTGTAACTTTAGAGATCCTCACTAATCACCGAATCGAACAATATCAACATGTTCGTGTTTCTGAAGTTCAAACATCAATTAAAGAGCTCTTTAATATTTGGTCTAGCAAAAAGAATGAGTCACTTTCATCAAACTATGTGTTGGTGGATTTGAAGCAATGGTTTATGCACTTAACATTTAATATGGTACTTGGAATGGTTGTTGGGAAGAGATATTTTGGTGCAAAAACATTTGTTGAGGAAAAAGAAGCTCAAAGAAGTGTGAAAGCTTTGAATAAGATGATGCATTTGTTTGGAGTAATCACAGTTGGAGATGTTATTCCTTGTTTAAAATGGTATGATTTTGGTGGCCATGTGAAGATGATGAATGAAACTTCTAAATAATTAGACGAAATTGTAGGTGAATTGTTGAAGGAGCGTCGCCATAAAAGAACTTTAGGTGAAAAGGTTGATGGTCAAGATCAAGACATCATGGGTGCATTACTTTCATTGCTTGATGGAAGCACCATTGAAGGGTTTGATTGTGATACCATAATCAAAGCCACAATATTGGTATGTATGTATATGTTATACTTTTTAAAGAATTTGAATTTAATAACACTATATATCGGAGGAAGTGTATTGTACATGTTAGAAAAACTCTATATTTATTAAAGAATTTGAATTTAATTTGCAGACATTATTTATTGGAGGAAGTGACACAAGTAGTGTTACCCTTACATGGGCGTTATGTTTGTTATTGAAAAATCCTTTTGCAATGGAAAAAGGGAAAGAAGAACTTGACATCCAAGTCGGCAAAGATAGATGTGTAAGCGAGTCAGACATAGGTAAGTTGGTATACCTTCAAGCTATAGTCAAAGAAACACTAAGATTGTATCCACCAGCTCCTCTCGCTGCACCTCGTGAATTCACGGGGAATTGCACATTAGATGGTTACAATGTTTTAAAGGGAACTCGATTAATTACAAATCTTTGGAAGATCCACACAGATCCTAGTGTTTGGTCAAATCCTTTAGAGTTCAAACCAGAAAGATTTCTTAACACTAATAAAGTTGTCGATTTTCGGGGTAATCATTTTGAACTACTGCCATTTGGAAGTGGAAGAAGAATTTGTCCAGGAATATCTTTTGCACTTCAAATGGTCCATTTCACTCTAGCTAGTTTTTTACATTCCTTCGATATCTTAAATCCAACACTTGATCTTGTCGATATGACAGAAGAGTTTGGATTAACAAATAACAAAGCTACTCCACTTGAGATTCTTGTTAAACCACGTTTGTCTCTCAGTTGTTACGAAATTGTATGATTTTGTGTTAACTATTTGGTGTGTATTTATGTGTGTGTTAATCATATATTGTTGTTACCGGAGTTAAAAAATCATTAAAAATAATTTTCAGCCACCAAAGAGATTACTTGGTTGAGTCGCGGACTAGGTCGCTCTCCTTAAGACGTATCACGACACTGCCCAAAATTCTGCAAGCAGACTATCAACCACGAAGTCCCCAGGATAAAACAGCCCAGTTATACAACTGTATACCGATTTGCTACTAGAAATCCGTCAAAGAATACACCTTCTTGAATGGTACTACGCTACCACTCGAATTGATACTACGATATCAATCTATGACTCAACGGTACTACGATACCACACGTATTGATACTACAATATCAATCTATGAGTCAACGGTACTACGATACCACTTGTATTGATACTACAATATCAATCAATATAATGACATTGAAGCCATTCTAATATGGTACTAAGACCATTTATGAATTAAGGTACTATGACCATTCTCAACTTGAAGGAACTAGTGATACTTAGATCACTCTTAAACCAAATTAACCAAATTAATAATAATAAGGTTTGTCTAGTTTTTTCAGAATTTTAACTTATGAAATATGTCAAAATAAATTATCTTATTTACTCTAGTTTTTTATAATTATAAGTCTACCAAAACCAGGAGCACAAACTCAATGTAGACATCAAACTTAAATTCTAAGAACTGGTCCATATTTAGAATCAAATTCTAAAGCATGAATTCATAGTAAATCACCCAAACTAGTATCAGGAGCATGTATAGCTAAGCATTAAGGTTCAATAGTTTGTATCAAGCATTTACATCATTGATGAGAATATATTGCATACACATAAACATTGTATTGTCACTGTTTAACATGTTTATTATCAATGACAAAAATAAATTCAAGGCTTATTAATAATTCACTATTGAATGTTACCCTGAAGCTAGATTGAATCAACTTATAGTGATAAAGGAAAAATTTTCACACGAAAGAAACCAAAGCAAGTACAGGTAACATACCAATATTAGTGCAACACATATAGGTGGCAAAATCAAACTTTGGTTTCCTTCTAAATCTCACTCCCTTTCTTGATTGCAACAAGGCCATAAGGAATCTGACCAAAATTTCTAGAATCATTGTTATTATATTGGTTATTGCCATGTACTCAAACTTGACCTCTTTTGGAACATGGCCGCAGCTGTTATGTTATACCACACGCCATACTAATGTAAATAGAGCATCGGTTTATAATACCCAGCCAAAAAAAAAAAAAAACAGTGCTGATTTTTTCTTTTGTATAGCCATCAATTAGAGTTATTTTTCCATAATTTGAGAGTTACAAATTGATGGAAAATAAATCACAATAAACTTAAATAAATAAAGAAAATTTTCCTATCTCACTAAAGTAGGACTTAATTTATTTAATTTTCCAATTTACATACTACTCCCTCCCTCCGTTACTTTTTATTTGTCGTTTTAGAAAATTTACTACAAATTAAAAAACTGTATTTTTGTATCTTATATTCCTATTATACCCTAATTTTATTTTATTTTTTGGAATATATTATGTACAAAAAAATAGGAACAAAACAAAAACAATAAAAAGATTATATGAAAAAGTTTAGTAAAAAAAAAGATAGATAAAAAAATTATATAAAATTTAGTCAATAAAAAAAATAGGAAGGAGGGTATAATAGATAAAATATAACCATCAACTATCAAAACGACAAATAATTTGAAACAAATATTTTTTTTAAAACGAAAAATAAAAAGAAACGGAGGGAGTAGTATATTACACACAGTAGTATGCTCTAGTACCCCCATGTGGGACTTAAAAAATTTTATTTTCAATTCACACACCAATGTGAACTTTGTTCCAACACATATAAATAATATTTACCTTTTGTTTTGTTATAAGAGAAAAACCAATATACACCGACGGTTTTGTTTTAATACTAACCATGTTTTCCGCCACATCATTCCACCTCACCTCATTTTCTTGATATGACATGGCAAAATAATAATTATTTATTGGATGATAGTGTAAAACTATTTTACACCGTCGATGCATGTCCATTAAACTCTTAATATAAATTAATGAATGGAAATATATTTAATGTATTATATTCTGTATTTATCCTTTGTTATATGCGTGGAGTATTAAGCTAAATTCTTATGTATTTAGTTCACATGTATATATATATATATACACACACGAGGGATCCGTTGATTCCAGAGTAAGTCTCCGTTGACTTACTCCGCTTAATAACTCGATATTGACATTATATTACTTCAATCCAACCGTTGAATTCAAAGATCTCATTGAGTAGATCAACTCCACAAATTTTTATAAAAAATCAAAACCGGTTGATACTTTTTCTAATAACTTCAATTGAACATACGACAAACTTTTTAAAAAAAACCGTCGAATTTCAATAGTCTGAATACATAACTAAATTTTTTGGATTTTTATAAAAATTTGTGGAGTGAGATATTTGAATTTAACGGTTGGATTAAAGTAATATAATGCCGATATCGAGTTATTAAGCGGAGTAAATCAACGGAGACTTACTCCTGGAGTCAACGGATCCCTCCTCATATATATATTTATATATAACTTATATGCATTTCTTTAGATGCATTTTTTGCTTTTCTTCTCACAAAAAGGTCAAGACTTACTGTATCCATATCAATTTTGTCTCCTATCATTATGAAGAAATTATTTTATTATTCTTTACTAACTCATTTTTCTTGTATTATTTTCGTTTTAATTTTTCACTCAAATTTATATATATATATATATGTTCCTGGATGGAACGTATGTTTGGACGGTTCTCAATGTATGGTATTTTTCACTATGTTTCTCTCTTCTCCAAACTTGCCTTCCTCTCTCTTTTTCCCTCGTATTTATAGGCACATGGAGGTACGATAGCGGTTATCTTAAGCCCCCCACGACCTATCGTGCTAGAGGCGGGAAACGTCGGATAGCGAAAACCGTTCCCTGGATCATGTAGGATCGTGGGCGAGTACGTGGCCTTGGGGTTGAAGAGTTGACTTTTACTGGCGGTTGCTACTTAAAGTCCCTTTGGGCGGTTAATGGGCTTCGTAGGTGGGCTGGACCTAACCCGGAAGCTAATGGGTGCCGCTCCTGTGGGCTGAATTTTCCTCGCCCGGTCCACAGCCCCCCAAGCACAATGCTCGCGAGCGAGGTGTAGTGCTGATTGGGCGAAAATTCCACTATCCTCTTTTTTCGAGAAGAATGCTGATGTTTTACATTCGTCTCTTGTGGACTCCCTTCGTGAGTTTTCTTGGAGACTAAATCCTCAGGAAACCCTTTTTCTTCAACGTCTAATTCGCCTAAAGGCTGAGGTGACGGCTGATTTACCCTTTATTCGAGCCGTGGAGGACGCCCAATTTGACAGCCATGAGGAGACTACATCTCTGTTTGAGGAAATTTGGGTGGTGAAAGAGAACATGCGTATGTATGAGAATACGTTGGCGGCCTTCTTCGACGAAGAAGATGCCTTAGAGAATCAGCGCGCCAGGCTGCGAGGTGAACTTGCGGATGTGGAGGATAAGAAAGACAAACTCCAAGAGGACATCAAAGCTGATGTTTCCAACCTGTTAGAATAAAGGCGCGAAATCCTTGATCTTGAGCAGAAACAGCGGGCGATAACTAGTGTCGCCTCTATGATAACTGACGACCTAGCGGTTGCAAAGGGTTATAAGCGAACTATTGGGATGCTCTGGTTTGATGCTAAAGATGTTGCGGGGATCTTTTGATTATTTCGCCTGTCGTAATATTTAGTTTTGTTGTTTCGTTTTCCATTTTGTAATTCAGGCCTGTAGCGCCCCTTTCTTTTGTATCAGAATAATGGAATTTATATAATGAGTATTTTCCCATAAATATTTGCGTGTTTTGCTCTTTATGTACTTACGCGTGTTTTTGTCTTGCTCGCCCGTATGGCGTTCTAAAAGTTTTCCCGGTGCGTCAAAACGTTTCGTCTGCCTATGAGCGACACGTGTTCATCATGCGTTATGGTTAGCTGACACGCGTATTAACCGATGGATAATGAAGCGATTCGTATTCTCCTTTACCCGTTGGTTTCTACGCGTTCCTATACATCCTTTAAATATCCACCTTTCAAGGGAAGTTATCACTATACCGCAGAGCTTGGAGGTTTTGGTTTTGCTTGCTTTAACTGATACCGCAATTTTCGTCGTTCACTTCTGCTAAGGTATAGCGATTTCTTTTCCTTTTAGTTAATTCCTTTTTGACCCCACAATCTAGTTGTTCCTCTATGGTTATTCTTCAAGAGTTGAGTGATTCTGGGGAGCCCCTAGAAACTCCTCATTTAGGTTCTAGGCTTGAGCGTCAGATTCGTTCACATTATACCAGAGCTGACGGATCCCTCAACGATAGGGGTTACATCTCTGAATTGCTTGGGTTTCCGGCCAGCTCTAGCGATGGGGAGAGCAGTCTAGATAGTGATAGTGATAGTAGGAATAGTGACTGTGTCATAATATCTCCTTCATCTTTCACAGGGAAAGGTTTAGTGAAGTATCGTCCGGTGGTATTTGAAGAGTACTCTAGCTAGATGGAAACGCCATCGAAATATAACTCTGTTGAAAGCGTCCGTTGTTTTAGGGAGGTCGTCAAATTGTATGATGGCGGTGACGATGCAGAAGTCGTAGTAGATCCAGTGGGTGAGGGAGAGTTTATCACTACCGTAAATGTTGGGGAGCCACATTATTTCTATATGTACGGCGCCATTATTCAAACTTTCAATTTGTGGTTTCCCTTGACTGCTTTCGAGATTGACGTATTGAGGGTTTTGAATGTCGCCCCAATTCAATTACATCCGAATAGCTGGGCTTTTATTAAAGCTTTTGAGGTGGTTTGTTTTGGTTTGGGCGTGACGCCTACTGCGGGCGTCTTTTTCTCGTTCTCTTACATCAAAAGTTTGGCCCCAAGGAAATTAGTGTCCCTCAGCAGTCAACCTAATCGTGGGCTTTTTACCCTGTATGCTTCGAATTTCAAGAACTATCAGGATTCCTTCCTTCGTATAAGGTGTGGGCCTAAAATTCCTGACCTGATGTATGATAGTGAGAGGAAACCTCTTTTCCCTTTTTATTGGAGCGATGATCCCCGGGTGATTAGGGCTGTGGATGATTCTCTGTTGACTCCCTTCGAGAGGGAGACTGTAGACTTTTTGGATACCTTATGTCTCCTAGACATTAAGGACGTGATCCGTCGTGAGAAGAACCCTCAGGGTTTGGTTAATTTTTTGAGTAAGTTAGCTGTTCCTTTGTGATTTTCCGCTTGTCCATTTTACGATGTGTGAGAACTAACTTCGTTGTTTTTGCAGAGAATATGAGGCGGGTACCAGAGGAGGAATGGGTGTCCTTTTTGGCAAAATCGAAGCAGAAGAGACTTGCTCCGGACGCTAGCGTTGATCCTTTGACCCAGGTCATCGTGGATGATGGAGCTCCCAAAGGAGTGAAGCGAAAGAAGAGGGCGGAGACTATTAAGGGTCCTGTCAAGATTCCTAAAGGGAATGAAGGCTCGTCGTCTGCTGTGGGCGAGCCAGAACAACAAGTTGAGGGTGGCGCCGGTCTGCTTGAACCGCCAAAGAAACCGGGGTATAAGCTTAGGAGCTCTGGTACGAGCAAGGATGCTGGAGTTGGCAACTCGGATGACGGTGTTACTTTTGAGAAGGAAGAAAACTCTACCCAACTGCCGTCAAGTGTTCAGAACCCTCCTGTGGTAGAGGCGCCACCTACGGCGTGGGGTAATGACTTTGATCCTTCCACCTTTCTTGACGATCATTTGGCCATGAAGGGTGATGCTACAAAGTTCAACTCTATGGGAATCGCTAAGCTTCGCAAGTTAGCGTTGGGTCACGAGCTGAAAGGCGCAGTATTGAGTAATTTGTTGTCTCAACGCCAAGAGAGAGAGACCAAAGAGGCCAATGAGAGGGCGGATAGGGTGGCCAAGACTGCTGAAGATGTGGAGCAGCGCTATGAAATTGCTAAATCAAAGTTGAAAGAAGAGGTGGCGTCTTTGAAGAAGGCGCATAAGGCAGATCTTGAGAAGGCGAAGAAGGATTATGATGACGCTTGCCAAAAACTTGCTGCTGATAACGAGAAGAGAGTGAAAGCTCTCAACGAGGAAGTTGCTAAGAACTGTGGCCGTGTTGACGACCTTATTTCTTCTCGTAATCAAAACCTTGTGGCGCTTTGTTTGGCCAAAAGACAAATCGCCGAACTGGAAGGCAAGATTGAGGAGTTGGAGGAGGATAATTCTGCCCTTAAGGAAACACTGGCGGATAAGTATATTGACGGATTTCTTTTTGCTGTGGAACAAGTGAAGTTAGTTTTTCCGGATTTGGACCCTGAGCGTTTGGCGCAGGTTGACGTGATGAAGAAGATAGAGGGTGATCAGCTTGTCCTTCATTAATCTGTTCTTTGTAGAGTGTTAAAAATGTTTGTTTGTTTGAAATGTTGATGTTTGTAATCGTTGAATTTGATGCTTGTTGCGAACTTTCTTTTTATGAAGCTTGACTTTGTTATTTTACTTTTGTTGCATATCTATTTTCGTTTTATGTTGTCGTTTCTGTTTATGGGTATGATGGCTATGTCGTATGGGCTTTTATTTCGTCGAAGGCGGTGTAGCCTGATTTTTGTCGTAGTCGAAGGCGTTGTTGCCTGAATTTTAATAAATCTCGTCGAAGACGTGATCAGCCTGAACTTCGTTTTTTTTTTTTGTGTCGAAGGCGTGACAGCCTGAACTTTTAAAGATGCGTTCAAATGTAAAGTTGTTTCTGGATCATGGATAAAGATAAAAAATTAAAATAAAAAATAGGACAGCGGGCCTCGATAAAAACTCCTGCCCTTGCAGGAGAAAAGAGTGTCCCGCCGTTCTTTTATTAAAAACTTGAAATGGTCTTACAGTGCTGATACTAATGAATTAAAAACAAAAGACAGAAAACGAAATGAAAATAAATGTATATCTTTAACTGAAATAAAACTTGAGGTTTGCCACGTTCCAAGTCCTTGGTAACGTCTCGCCCTTTAGCGTCTCCAATCTGTATGCTCCTCCTCCGAAAACCTCCTGAATCCGGAATGGTCCTACCCAGTTAGGGGCTAGCTTTCCTCCCTTGTCTTTTCCCATTGGTCTTTTTAGGAATAGGTCGCCCTCCTTGAAACTCCGTGGAATGACTCTAGTGTTGTATTTGCGGGTTGCTCGTTGTTTTGCCGCGAATTCCTTGAAATGGGCTGCCTCCCTTACTTCTTCCAATAGGTCCAGGTTTTCTTTCAGCGCGATTTCGTTGTTGGGTGCATTCAGCGTTTCCCTTCGCCAGCTGGGCGGATTGATTTCTACCGGGATCATGGTGTCAGCACCGAACACCATTCTGAAAGGCGTCTCTCCTGTAGAGGTGTGACTTGTTGTGTGGTAGGACCATAGTATTGCAGGCAAGTGTTCCGACCAACTCTTTTCCTTGTTGGCGAGCTTTCTTTTCAACGCCCTCAATATGACTTTGTTAGCGGATTCGGCCTGGCCGTTTGCTTGGGGGTGTTCCACTGATACGAAGGTATTTTTGATTCCCTTTTCCTGGCAGAATTGGATGACCGCTTCACTAGTGAACTGGGTCCCATTGTCGGACACAATGTATTTGGGTAGTCCAAACCTGCAAATGATTTTTTGCCAATAGAATTTTTTTACCTTATCAGAGGAGATGGTTGCCACGGGTTCCGCCTCGACCCACTTCGTGAAGTAGTCCACTGCTACTAGTAAGAACTTTACTTGCCCCTGCGATGCGGCGAATGGTCCTACGATGTCGACTCCCCACATGTAGAATGGTCATGGCGCCATTACGCTTTGCATTGTTTCGCCAGGGGCGTGGTGAAGGTCGGCAAACCTTTGGCATTTGTCACAGCTTTGTACGTACTTTGTGGCCTCGTGTAGGAGCGTTGGCCAGAAATATCCTGCCCTTGTGACCTTACCTGCTAGGGATCTCGCTCCTATGTGATTCCCGCATGAGCCGCCATGTATCTCGTTGAGTATTCTCTGCGCTTCTGCGGTGCTTACACATAAGAGTAGTGGTGACGAGAACCCCCTTTTATAGAATTTTTCGCCGATTAAGGTGTAGTACGGCGATATCTTCTTTATTCTGGCGGCATCCTCCTTTTCGGTTGGCAGTATGTCTCTTTTCAAGTATTGGATAATGGGAAGCCTCCAGTCACTCTGTTCTACCACGAGCGTAACTTCTGCCATTTCAGTGCTTGGCTTGGATATAGTTTCTTGTATCACTGTCCTGTTGTTGCCCGGCTTTTTTGTACTTGCTAACTTTGACAGGAGATCTGCCCTTGAATTTTGGTCTCTGGGAACATGAATTAACTGAAAATTGTCAAACTGTTCAGCCAATCCTCTTACCTTTTCTAAGTATCTGATCAGTTGCAGATCCTTAGTCTGGTATTCCCCGGAGACTTGGTTAGTTAACAACTATGAATCTCTTTTTGCTTTCAAGTCTGATACTTCCATCTCTTTTGCTAATTTCATGCCGGCGATTAAGGCTTCGTATTCCGCCTGATTGTTGCTTGCTTTGAAGGCAAAACGTAAAGATTGTTCTATCAACACGTCGTCTGGGCCTTCCAGGACGATTCCTGCTCCGCTTCACCTTAGATTGGACGCGCCGTCTACTGACAGCGTCCATGGTTGTGTGCTGGCCATTTCGGGTGGCGTTGTCAAATCTAGCACGAAATCTGCTAAGACCTGGGATTTGATGCTTCCTCTTGGTGAGAATGTGATATCATATTCTGACAGCTCCACAGACCATGCGACCATCCTTCCTGCTAAATCTGGCTTTTTCAGTACTTGCTTGATGGGGAAGTCTGTTTTTACCACTATCTTGTGGCTTTGGAAGTATTGACGCAATCTTCTTGCTGTAACGATTACTGCTAATGATAACCTTTCAATTTTCTGGTAACGGGTTTCAGCTCCCCTGAAGGTTCTGCTGACGAAGTAAATCAGCCTTTCCTCGCCATTGATCTCCTGTACCAGGGCCGAGCTCATAGCGTTTTCCGATACGGCTAAGTACAAATTTAGGGGTGTTCCCTGGATGGGGCGGGCTAGTATGGGAGGCGATGCCAGGAATTCTTTTAGCTTGTGAAAAGCTTCCTCACAGTGTTTTGTCCAAGTAAACCTCTCCCCCTTCTTGAGGGTGGAGAAAAAATGGAAAGCTTTTTCGCCTGCACATGAAAGAAAACGAGATAGGGCGGCGATTCTACCTGTGAGTTGCTGCACTTCTTTTGCCGAAGTTGGAATGCGCATGTTGATTATAGCTTGGCATTTGTCAGGGTTTGCTTCAATTCCTCTACTGGTGAGCATGAATCAGAGAAATTTTCCAGCTTGCACGCCGAAGGAACATTTGGCGGGGTTCAATCTCATGTTGTATCTTCTGACTTTTGCCAAGATTTCTTCGAGATCTACGTCGTGGCTGGCCTCTCCTTTTGTTTTAACCACCATATCGTCGATGTACACCTCCAGATTTCGCCCGATTTGTCGTGAGAAGATCCTATCCATCAAGCGCTGATAGGTGGCGCCGGCATTCTTCAACCCAAAGGGCATTACTTTGTAGAAATAGTTGCAGTTATTAGTCATGAACGTCGTGTGGGGTGCGTCTGGGAGGTTCATCTTAATCTGGTTGTATCCTGAGTATGCGTCCATGAAGCTGAGTACCTTGCATCCTGACGCGCCATCGATTAACTGTCAATGCTTGGAAGTGGGTATGGATCTTTTGGGCATGCTTTGTTTAAGTCCGTGAAGTCGACGCACATTCTCCACTTGCCGTTGTTCTTTTTTACCATGACAACGTTGGCCAGCCATTCGGGGTATTTTATTTCTTCTATGAAATGTGCCGCCTTGAGTTTGGCGACTTCCTCATTTACTGCTTCCCGCCTTTCTTCTCCCAGCTTCCTCTTTTTTTGTGAGACTGGTTTGAAATTGGGCATTATTGCCAGTTTGTGAGTTATTATGCCCTCATCAATTCCGGGCATATCCTCTGGATGTCATGCGAATAGATCCACGTTTCTTCTTAGTGTGGCGATGATCTTTCCTCTTTCCTCATAGGGTAAGGTGGTTCCCAGGTTTGTCACCTGGTGTGCCTTATCCCCTATTTTGATTTCCTCCAGTTCCTCAGTGGGGCTTACTCTGCCTTCTTGGAATTCTTCTCTTGGGTCTAAGTCAGCGGTTTGGCTCATGTTCGTGTTGTCTGTCGCCTTCTTTGGTACTTGCGAGGCGCTTTCATGATTCAACTTCTTTTTTATCTTGAGGCTTGACTCATAACATTGTCGTCCCAAGGCTTGATTTCCTCGTAATATCCCTACTCCTCCATTGTCCAACGGATACTTGATGGACAAATATAGCGTTGACATCGCCGCTCCTAGGGCGTTGAACGCTGGCCTGCCAATTATTATGTTGTATGACGTGAATGGCGCCCTTACGACGAGGTATCTGACTTTGACAGTTTTGGCGTTATCACGCTCGCCAAATGTTGTTAGGAGGGTGATATGACCCATTACTTCCGCTTTGTCGCCAGTAAATCCTACGAGGGTTCCGTGGTATGGTTGTAGCTGTTCGCTGGAGAGTTTCATTGCTCTGAACGCTTCCCAGTACATTATGTCTGCTGAACTTCCCGAGTCTATTAATACCCTTTTTACGTCGCAGTTTAAAATTTGTACCTGAATAACCAATGGGTCGTCGTCGTGAGGGACGATGCCGTTGGCATCTCTGGGGGAAAATGATAGGTCTGGCGTCGCTGGGAACTCTGCGTGCCTGGCATGGTTGATACTGTTTGTTGCGTCAATTATTCCGCGTAGGTATCGCTTCCTGGCTGAATTTGATTCCCCGCCTCCGGCGAATCCCCCTGCAATAGTATTTACTGCTACTCTAGCAGTTTCCTTTCCCTTGTCGTCTTGGGGTGATTCCGAAGGAGTTTCGGTATCTTCCTGCTTGGTGGTTTCCACTTGTGCTGCTTTTTCAATAAATTTGCGGAGGTGTCCGCTTCTGATGAGTCCTTTGATCAAATCTCGCAGTTTCTAACACTTCTCCGTATCATGCCCCTTGCAGCGATGATAGTGGCACCATTCGCCATCGTTTGGGCCTAAACCGTAGAGTTCTTCTTGTGCCGTGGGTAACTTCGCCAATCCCGTGTTGAAGATTTCATGCAATACGTGTACCTTGGCGCTGTTGAGTGGGGAGTATTCCTCATAGGCCTGGGGTGGCCTTCTTTCTGAATTTCGGAAAGTCCTTCCCCCTCGATTGTGCCAGCCCTCTCTCTCTCTGGGTTGCCAGCCACATTGGTAGCGATCTGGGGTTCTGTTGTCTTTTTGATCGAATCCGCCTTCCCTGCTATCGCGTGACCGCTTCTCTGCGTTGCTCTCCTCGCCTTTAATGTAGCATTCCGCTCTTTTCATTATCTCCTGCATGGACTCTGCTGGCTTTTGCGCTAACGATTCATTGAAATATCCAGCTTTCAAACCGTTCTGGAAGGCTGCTACGAACATCTCTTGGTTGGGGTTGGAGACTTTAATTGTTGCTTCGCTAAACCTGGCGAGGTATTCCCTCAGGGTTTCAGAGGCGCCCTGACGGATGCTAAATAAACTCGTGGCCGTTACCTGGATGTGTTTGCTTCCCGCGAACTGTCGTACGAATTTTTTGAGGAAATCGGAGCAACTAGATATGGAATTTCTGGGGAGGTTCATATACCATCTCAGGGCGGCGTCCTTGAAGGTGCTGGAGAGTAACTTGCATCGCAAGTGTTCTTCTGCGCCTATGATTGCTGTTTGGGTACCAACAGCCATTAGATGCTCCAGTGGATCTGTCTTTCCCTCGAACGTGGGGAGTTGAGGAATTTTGAAGTTTGCGGGGACTTGTGAATCCCACAGAGCCTGAGCCAGGGGTTGCGAGTCCTGAATCTCCTCTGGTTCCTCTTCGGTTTCCTTTTCCTTTTCAGCTGCCTTCTCGTTTTCTAAGGCAGCCATCTTGGCTTTGAGGCGGTTGATTTCGCCAATAGCTGCTTGTAAGTTCATTTCGGGCCCTCCATCGTTAGATGAAGGTCCTGACATTGTTGGTGTCACTGCTTTGGTGTCACTGCGTTAGATGAGGCTGGGAGTTGTATTGTGTACTCCCCTCCTTCTAGCGCCAATGTTCCTGGATGGAACGTATGTTTGGACGGTTCTCAATGTGTGGTATTTTTCACTATGTTTCTCTCTTCTCCAAACTTGCCTTCCTCTCTCTTTTTCCCTCGTATTTATAGGCACATGGAGGTACGATAGTGGTTATCTTAAGCCCCCCACGACCTATCGTGCTAGAGGCGGGAAACGTGGGATAGCGAAAACCGTTCCCTGGATCATGTAGGATCGTGGGCGAGTACGTGGCCTTGGGGTTGAAGAGTTGACTTTGACTGGCGGTTGCTACTTAAAGTCCCTTTGGGCGGTTAATGGGCTTCGTAGGTGGGCTGGACCTTACCCGGAAGCTAATGGGTGCCGCTCCTGTGGGCTGAATTTTCCTCGCCCGGTCCAATATATATATATATATAATCTTATAATAATAGTGGAATCGCCGATACAGAGTCAAAAAAAGATTCCGTCCTAATACCATTCAAGAAACATCCAATTAAAATAACTACCTCCATGTATCTAGTACAGTAAGAACTGTACTTATGGAACTTTTAAAAAATAAACTAAAGTTGCTTTTAAATTAAAATAACTACCTCCATGTATCTAGTACACTATTTTTTTCTTCTTCTTTTTCTTTAATTTGTTTTTTATATAAATATTTAGGTTTTTTATTTTTGTATAATATAAAAGTAGCACCTACTGCTAAAAAACAATCAAAAAACAGCCATTGGAATTATTCACTCATTCATTAAAAATGAATAGACTAAATTCAAAGAGAATTGAAGATCTAGTTTTTTTATTCATAGAAATCTTCGTATTCTCTCAAGAAAGAGAAATAATAATACTTATAATGAAAGAGAATTAAAAATGTGGAATATTCGTAGATATGAATGAGATTTATTTAATATATAATTGATATTTTTGAAATTGCTAGTCTTTCTCACGATAAACCTAAACTAGAGGCCGCTCTTTTTAGTGATGATGGAGGTGGAAACAATTGACTCTTTTTGAGCTAATTGCTTTTTAATTTCATATTTTGATGTTTTTGAACAATTTGAATTACTTTTAAATTCTGGTGTGATATTTTTTATGTTTAATTATTTATTTTAACAATATAATTCTATTATTTGATTTATATAATTATATTTTAAAAAAAATTATAGGGACGTATCCGTACCTTAGTTTATCTAAAAATGATGTACCCTGTACCAGTACCGGTACCGGATACCGGTACCGTATCCGCACCCGGGCAACATAGACCTCAGGACATAGCCGTACTTGAGGCAGGGTGAGGAGGGCAACCGTCCTAAGTCCTAAAAATTAGGGGCTTAAAAGAACTAAAAACAATTGTTTGGGAATAGTTTAAAAAATCATCTTGTGTTCCTAGATTATGAACTTGTGAATCATCTTGTGTTCCTAGATTATGAACTTGTGAATCATCTTGTGTTCCTAGATTATGAACTTGCTTATGCCTTGAACATAGGTAATAATGTTTGTACTTGATGATCCAAGTTAATCATTTATAGATATTTTATTTTATGATGAACCAAGTATTTCATAAACCCTGAATAAAATCATATAGTTGTGAAGGAAATTCTTGAACTTGACATAGAATTTACTAGTATAAGAAAACTATTTGGATATTAATAATGTCTAACTTTCCTGATAATGGGAATTTTTAATTGATACTCATCATTTTGTTTTTGGCACCATTGAAATTATTCTCCTTTTGAGATGAATTACTGTTGGATTTTGACCCTCCCCCACCCAAAAAAGGAAAGAAGTTAATAGTTGTTTGTGGCAACTGATATAGATTGTTTGTGGCAACTGGTGTCTTGGTGTTTTTGAAATGGAATTTTAATATGCAACAAACAGTTCTTGTAGCGTTGCTTCGGTGCAGCAGATACAGTCTTGGAATCATGGCATCTAGTCGAGGACTCATTGTCAGCCGCCTGATTATGCAGGTATTTTGATAGGCTTATTTTATTTCATCTTCAGCTTAAACACTTATAACATGAGTTACTTTATCACTGCTTAATGTAATTCTGCAAACATAAACATGAGTTACTTTGAGTTTCCAATTTTTCATGTATAGGAACCGGGCAAAGAGGCTGTTGATTGCTCTGTCTGTGGATCTTCAGGACATACCATTTTTGGTGTAGATTTACTTGATCAATGCATTCAATTATTTGTTTGTAGAATATTAATCAAGTATAGTCTTATGTGTTTGATCCGTGTCACTATGTGTTCATATTTGTGAGTAATTGTTTCTCATCATGCTTCTATTTAAGCTTTGTGAATGAATTATTTTAGTTATCGGAAAAAATTATTTTAGTATCAGAAAAAATTATTTTAGTTAAAAGTGAGTTGATAGTATAGTAGCAGCAAAAAAAAAATAGTATAGCAAAAGCAGCAAAAAGAATTTTTTTTAAAAAAAAAAAAAGATTCCACTACGGTTGGAATGATGAAACCGTAGTGGAAACACCACTTTCCACTACGGTTGGAGTTATGGACGTGGAATCCCTTAGTTTTTTAATAAAATAAATATAAAAGTCCACTTTCCACTACGGGTTACTCTAAGACCGTAGTGGAAACACTACTTTCCATTACGGATTTGGATCCGTAGTGGAATCTCTGAACATACAACTACACCTGCAAACACTACTGTTCTCCAACAGTAGTGGAATGTGTTTTTGGTCAGTAGTTGTATCCCCTTTCTGCACTAGTGTCAGTTCAACCACCAGAGTGATAAATGAAAATCCTCTTGAAAAAAATGGATGAGGTGACTTCATGGATGGGAAGTGTGTTCAAAAGACAAAGGACATTGATGTAATTTTTTGCCTATTTTTTTTAAATAAAACATTACATAATCCCCAAGTCCTCTCAACTCGTAAGTTCAAAATTCAACCGAAGAATCCTGGAGGAACACGAAGAATCCTATTTCCTTTTCACCGATTGTCCTGCACTTCACGCTCTCAACTCAACGATTCAATTTTACTTTGGTTAGTTCTTCGATTGTTGATTTTTCTGTTTTCAAATAATTCTATTTTACTTTAGTTAGTTCTTCCATTTCCACCTAAATTTGCAATGCATCCTTTTTTTTTTGTTGCAATCACTATCATAGATTATTTACTCTTCCTGGAACAACTTCTTGTGTGTGATATAACTTGCATTCCATTCCATGAATAAATTTTTTAGGCTAAATCCATCGAGAAGTTTTTAAGTTTAGTGTTTCTAACAGATAAGTCCCTTAAGGTAATTTTTTTTTTCAAATAGGTCCTTTTAACCATTCATAAGACATGATGACCCATCATAAAATCAAAAATTGACATCCATGAAATCAAATATAATTATCAGAGCACACAAGGGGATCTCCTTTTTAAAAGACTTCCTAATCCAATTAAACAGTTTCCAGCAATGGCAATATTTATCAAAATGACTTATGAATTAATATTCAGTCACTCGTATTCGTAACTCACCAAACTATAGAAAACTAAAGTACCAAATTAATGTTACTCCATCCGTCCCAAAATAACTGACCTAGTTGACCACTGTCACGTTTGACAATGTAATATCTTAAATTATATTTTATTAAAAATTATTAAAATTATGTATTTTGAAAATACTCATCGAGACGAATCAAATAACATCTCATATGATAATATTTGCATATATATATTAGTAAAAAAATATAGTCAAAGTAGATCATATGAATAGTACTCAAAGTAAAAAATAGGTCGTTATTTTGGGACGGAGGGAGTAGCAAGTAAGAAGTATAAGGTGTTCGCGGTGCGGTTTGGTTCGGTTTTGAGCATAAAAGTCATCCTAACCGCGAGATAAAAATGTATGCGGTTTGGTTTGGTTCAGTTCGTTTTTAAAAAGTCACCCAAACCAAACCAATGCGGTTAGAGTTGGTTCGGTTTGTGCGGTTTATCGCGATATAAAAAATATGACGATATCACCAACTTGTTACAAAATAAACATAGGAAATTTTAATTTATTTATTATTTACAGGATATAATATGCATATACAGAAATTACACATACATAAGAACTTATTTTTAATACCAATATAGTATAGATTTGAATTCCGTTAAATGATATGTTTTGACAAGTTAATAGATTGATTGTTACTAGTTGATAGAGTTAAGTTAAATATTGCGATTTGGTTTGGTTCGGTTTAGTTCAGTTTTTTAAAATGAAAACCGCAAACCAAACCAAACCGTGCGGTTTAGAAGAAAAATGATCCATGCAGTTTAAACTAAACTAGTATCCAGACCCGTGCCAAGCACGGGTAAAATTGCATTTTTAGATTTATTGAGTTATAATTTTTTTTTGTAAGTGACTTATAAATAATATATTTTATTTTCAATTAAAAAATTAAATTTTTATTATAAATTTTTTTAATTTTAATTGCTAATGAAAGATAATTAAAATTTAAATTATATAAGATTGTAAATATTTACAATCTTATATATTTTAATAATTAAAATAACACTATGTGATAAAAACTAACTGTTAAATTCATGTATAGTGTCACAAATTTTCTTAGGGAAGATTCTTATAGTTCGTATTTTTCAAATTATAAATGTATCATAGTTGATGGAAAATAATTTCTCAATGGGATATATGGAAGAGACTTTGAGGTTTCATAAAAAAGCTTTGAGGTAGATATGAATAACAAAAGAAATCGATTGTCGTACTAATATTTAAGCAGAAATACAGATTCCCGTTGAAATTTAAAAGAATAGTCTCCCTATTTGTATGACTAAAAATATAGATTCCATAAAAGTTACTATAAAATAAATAGATATTCTTATTAACATATGAGTAAAAATATATATCTAGATATAAGTAGAAATTATAAAAATAAAAATAAAAAGTCTTTTGTATTAATGCATAAGTAGAAATATATGTTCCCGTAAAAATAACAATAAAAATCAGGCTATTAATGTCATAGTTTTATGTCAGATTGAATATAAAACAATCCGATTTTATTTTCTTTGTTGAGAAAATATTGTTAAAGGCACAAACGCAATTGATTATAATTTAGACACAAAATAATATATCATTGAAACTTAGCCATTAGATCATGATATATTGATGTAAAAAATAAAAATGAAACACATGAAATAATGAATAATATTATAGTACGGTTGATACATGTGTATGAATTAAAAGATACATGAGCAACTATTGGCTTGTTTGTTTTGGATTTTTTTAAAAATAGATTTTGTAGTGTTAGAAAAATGCTCCTAAATAATATTATTATAGATGAGATAGACCCGTGTATTAAATATAAGTATAAATATAGGGCGCATATAAATTATGAAAAACAAATAGATCCTCTATCAATATAAGTATAAATGTAGGTTCCCTACACATAAATAGGCCACGTAATTGTTTATCAATATAAATGTATGCCTTGTACGAATTACAAAAGAAAAAAATAGATCTCCTATATTAACGTATGAGTATTAAAATATGAGTATAAATATAAGTTTCATATAAATTAAAAAAAAAAAAAAAACCCAAATTACGTGAGCATAAATATGTCTCCTATGAATTACAAAAAAAAATAAAAATAGACTAATGTAATAATATATGAATATAAATATAGATTCCCGTGAAAATTACAAAAAAGAAGGATTTATTTTTATATATGGGTATAAATATAGACTTCCATATTAATATGGGTGTAAATAGAACCACACATTAATATATGACTATAGATATAAGTCTCATATAAATTACAATAAAATAAAATAGATTTTGTATTAATATATGACTAAAAATATAGGTATATATGTCTTGTATAACTTAAAAAAATAAAAATAGACCTAGAGGATGGATTTGGAGGTGAACAATGGTGAAGGATAATGCATATGTGCATTCTTGACTACCCCATTTTTGATTAAATTGCTTGATAGATAATTTTGTCACCCATTATTGTACTTGCCGACTTAATAAATTAATCTCTAAAAATATTTGATTCATAAATAAATAACTTTTGATAACTGAATTTTAAATAATGAGACTATAAAAGTCTCTTTGCTCTTATAAATATTACTATAATAATTCAAAATTTAAAATGGATAAGTTAGTAACATGTGAATGAATCATTTTAAATTTGTATATTGTATTAAAAAGAGTGTAGTTGTATAATTCTTCGTAGTATAGACATATTAGTTATTTTGTGTGGATTCAATACTCTAATATAAAAAACAAATTTATAGTCAACCTCAAGTTTTAAATGGAAATTAAAGATAGACCAATTAATTGTAGACATTGTAGAAATTAAATTAAATTCTATTATATACATAAATAATTGCTACTAATTCATTGTTGATTTTTTATTTACAAAATATTTTTTATTGGTCAAATAAATATCAATATATATTATGGTGATGAGTATACATTAGTTTTTTTTTTGTTACACGAGTAAACATTAGCCTGTGATGTTAAATTTTCTAACGCATTTTTAGTCAACCTCAAATTTTAAATGGAAATTAAAGATAGACAAATTAATTGTAGAAATTGTAGAAATTAATTAAATTCTATTATATACACAAATACGGAGTAATTCATACTAATTCATTGTTATTTTTTATTTTGGGAAATATTTTTGATTGGTCTAATAAATATCAATAGAGATGATGGTGATGAGCATACATTATAGTCTGTGGATGTTAACCTTTATATTTTATTGATAAAAGATTTTGTTCACGTCTATTAACTATAATATTTTTTACCAAAAAAATATAAGAATTTTTATTTAGGAAAATAACTTTGCACGGGAAACAAAAGAAATTGGTCGATCAATAGAATCAGCTGAACAAAAGAATGATTTATTCTTGTCATATTTTACTTACTTACTTTTTTTTTTGTTGAGAAAACATACTTATTTCTCTTGTAAATTATGTTAAACTAATATATTTCTTAATTTTTTTTTTACAAATCTAAATTGTTTCTAATGTGATATATGCACATGTAATACACAATCATATATAAACATATATAAACAGAAAGTCCACAAAAATAAAAATCACATTGATAGAAAAAACTACATATAAAATAAAAATTGCAAGAGAAAATATACAATAAAAATGAACTCAACACTATTGAAAAAATACATCATTTGATTAATTTATTGATACATATTCATCAAGTAATAAACTTTGAGTTTGATCTTGATTCAACCCATTTGGTGTGATTATGATGCATTTCTTCTTGCTTTGATTGACTTCTCTGTCATGAATAATAAACCGAATTAATAAATAAAAAAATATAAACATCAAAAGGAAATAATATGAATAGTAAAAAAATAGTATAAGAAATCACACAAAATAACCACATAAGAAATGTTGAACAAAAAAGAAAAAAAAATAAAGAAATTAAAAAAAAAAGACTGTAAACAGAAAAATAATGAGTATTGAGAGAGATAAAATAAGAGAGAATGGAGGTGGAAAATGTGTGATTTGAATGTTCAACCAAAGACCATTTTATATAGGGGATGAAACATGGGTATATAAGTAATTTTATCCATAATACGCAATTAAACCGATTAATAACAAATATATTGATTCCTTTTTTGGTGAATGTTATATTATGACTTTTTGTAGGAAATTTAATATTTAATATTTAACACACAAACTTTAGAAAGAAGCAAAAAAAATCATAAAAATTAAATGCTTATAATGCAATACTAAAATAAACTTTGAAAAATTTATGAATTAATTTTGAAATTATTTCGTGAATTATTACTAATATAAAAATTATTTTACAAATACTTTATTTATTTAAAATATATAAACTGGTTACAATTTTTAGAATATATATATGTTTTTAATTCTTTTCTTTATTTTTTCAATATCAATCACTTGAATTTAAAAATACATATAAAATATAATTTTTTTTCTTTTTTATTTACATTTTACACCCACACACACACACACACACACACACACACAATTATAATGAATTTTGTAGTTTAAATAAAAATTTAAAAAATATGATGCACGAAATTTATAATATAATTTTCTTTAAAAAATATTTACAATTGAACCAATAATAATAATAATAATAATAATAATAATAATAATAATAATAATATGGAAATATAAAAGAATTTGAATTATTTGAATTTGAATTGTTTCCTTTTTAAAGCATATAAGAGAGAATTCATTTTGTTATGCCTGTTTCCCGAGAGGTCACTTGGTTGAGGATTTGTTCCTCTTCTTAGAGAAACTCGGTTCGAGACTTGGTACCGAGAGAATTCATTTTGTTATAAAATATTTAATTCATTTATGACCAAAACAATATGAGAGAAGAATGATTTAGAGACTGCCACGTGTACATATTCATTTGAAAAAAGACTCCTAAATAATATTATTATAGATTATAAATAGATACAATTTTTTACGGTTTTGATTTGGATTGATTTCATTTGCGATTTTACTTTTAAATTAGTTCGATGTGATCACCCCTCAGGACGCAACATTATGAAATGTTTGGTGAGTCATTACGTGGAAGAAAAAAAAATCTGAAAATGTGGGCCACTTAGAATAATAAAATCACATGGATGTACGACAAAAGAAATAACCACCAATAAAATCTATCCACATAAGTGGGAACACATTGACATCTCATAAATACATCATCATTACGAACCTTCCAAGAACACGTGTCAGGCAACCAAGGCATTGTCGGTTGTAAGTAGTTGAAACATCTTCCCAGCTTAACTAGGGGTGTCCAAAAAAGAGAGTTAAATGGGGTGACTTGATTACAGTATTATTTACTTTTTTTTAAAAATAATTTGTAGAACAATAGAAAAACTGTAAATTTAATTAAACTTTATAAAATTATTTATCTTTATCCTATCATTAAATATTTACTGTTATCTTTTTTTTTTTTTTGACAAGACTGTTATCTTATTTTATCCACTTCTACTTCTACTTTATCTTATCATTATACTCCATCCGTCCCATTTTGATTGACACAGTTGACTGTTTGACGTATGCCAATACATAACTTTGACGATTAATATTTTTAATTGTATTACAATAAAAATTATAAATATTTGATACTTTAAAAATACTCATCTAGACGAATCTAACAACATCTTATATGCTAATATTTATTTTTATTTATTAGTAGAAAAATATGGTCAATATTATTTTTGGTACAAAAAGATGGTAAATTCAATATTTTTATTAATTTAGTTATTTAAGATTGTCATTAATCTTTTGTAATAAGTTAGTCCTCTTAATATATAAAAATGTACTAAACTTTCATAGAATTTATGTGCTTTGGTGAATGTAGACTAAATTAATCATAGAGCTTCATGTCTTTGCAAATAGGATAGATTAAACATATCATTTCTACCACAAGTCAATTATTTATTAGGCAATGTATATGTTTAATTTATTTTCAGTTATCATAGGTACTTCCTCCGTCTCGATATATAAGCAAAAAAAAAATCATGTTTATTAAGAAACTCTAAATTTTGCCAAAATAAACAATTGTGTTTCCTAAATTGCCCTTGCCATGCATAATGAGTTGGAAGTGGAAGAGTTGTGGTATGCACATGTGAAAAAAAAAAAATTTGAAACCCAAGAGTTTATTGAAAAACTAAATAGTAGGGAATTAAGTTTAATAAAAAATAGTAGTGGTAAATTATGAATAAGGTTAATTTTATAACTTTAAGAGTAAAAAAGTTGTCATTTACTTATATTTTAGGACATTAAAAAGATATTTTTTTTGCTTATATATCGAAACAGAGGGAATATACCAATCGTTAGTTGGTTCAGTGGTGATTGGTGCTGAACTTGGTAGGGAGGACCGCGGTTCGATCCCCCGCAACTGCGATCGGGAGGGGGCTGGAACCACTTGATGCCAGAACTGACCCCCGAACCAGATTAAACTGGTGGTGAATACCAAAAACAGAGGGAATATAAAATTTCTACAATCGTTAGAGATAACTAATCCAACTTAAAAGATTAAAAAAATTTACCGCTTAAACCAATTCATTCTTAACATATACTTTTAAAATGTTATCAATAACTAAAATTATTAACTTGTTGCAAAATAATCTAAAATGACTAACTTGACCCTTTAATTATTATTGTACTAGTAACACTTAAGAAACCGAAGAAGTATTTGTCAAAAAAATATCTCCATTGACTAATTTTACAAGGTAGGTACTATATTAAACCAATCAAATATTGATATCCAATAAATATCTAATAATTTTAACTTATTTTATAAATTCAATTATAAAATAAAATCATCTATATATATAATAATAACTTCTCAAGTTCTTATTGAATTGAATATGGTTTACACTTTACACCAAAAAAAATAAAAATATAACATTATTCTTTTTAATTAATTAATTGTTGTAGCTTTGTTGAATATATTAGCATTGTGAAGTAGTGGTAAGTGTGTATCTATCTTTCTATCTTCACCTACCGAGAAACTGTGTTGAAAAAATGGAAAAGATGAAGAAATTTTCTCGGCAGGTGAAGTGGTGGCAGAACAACTTCATGTTTCCTCTTAGAAAGTTTTGGCTTTCCATTGCAACACGTTTTGGGATTCGTAAAACTGGTAATTCAATTCAACACATGTTTGGTTTTTGATTTTGCAAATTCTTACAATTATGCATACCATGTGTTTGTTTATTTGCTTGCTTGTTTATGTTAATGTTTTTGTCACGAAAGATTTTTGTGCTATTAAAAAATCAATGACATGTGACCAAGTGATTGTCCCTAGAACAAATTGTTCATGAAAATTCGAGTTCGATTTCTAAGAGGGATAATTTGGACTTTACTTATCTCGCTGTCGAAAGCTAAATTACCCTGACCTTTCTCCTAAGAATCAGAGGATTAACACAAGAAATGAATGACATGTTGAGTGATTGTAATTTGGACAAAAAAATGTTCTTTACTAGTACATGTTTTGTTTTTAGAAATGTTTTGGATTGTTTTTGAACGTTTTATTGAATTTCTTCTTTTATTCAGATTGAATTATGGTTTTGAAACTCAGATTATGATATTTTATTACTTACCAAGTTACGATTCAGCCAATTCCTGAATTATTAAGACCCTCTTCCTCTAAAAACTGGAGGGTTAACACGAAAAGAAAAAAAAATTATGATTTTTTATACGATTATAGTTTAGGATTTGAATGTAATATGGTAGTGAATTTGTTTTTGTGGGAGAACAAACAGAGACTATCGTGGAAAATTATGGAAAATTGTATTTTTTTTTTCTTTTCGGTTTTAAACCTTATTTTAGCAAATGTGGAACTTGAATTTTTTTGCATAATCTGAGTCATTGCACTGCATTAAAAATCTTGATTTTGAAGGTTATTTATGGTGATGATTTGATTAAGCTTTTTTATTTAGTTTTATGATTTGAAGTGTGTGTGGAAAAGGGTTTGAGTGATATTGATATTAGATTTGATTAGAAGAGAATGTTTTGTTTGTTGAGTTATAATGTCTCCGTTGTGTTTGATAAATGAGTTACTGAACTTGGAAGAAATTTTGCAGGGCTGAAGAAGCTAAGGCATGATGTGCAGTCTTGTGAATACGAGGATATTCGTGTGATGTGGGAGATGTTGAACAGAAACGAATCATTATCGGAGTTTGGTGGTAATTCTCCTAACAAAATGAAGAAGATGCATTACCTGAAATTGTTCAAATGGGCAAGGTCAGCTGCTCCATATATCAGTCACTCCTAATCAATCATGATCATCATCATCATGTTCTTGTGTGTCATCATGTGTGTGAGTCTTTCTCCTCAAAGAAAAAGCCACTATGCTTTGTTTGGTGTGGTTTTTTTGCTATAATCACGAATAATGAGAATAGGATCTCATGTAGAACATGGTCTCTTCTCTCCTATGAATCACTTCAATCATTTTGTAGATAGCAAAGTGAATCATCAATTTAGTCCTTGAAGTTGTAAGAATCAAGAATTTTTATCCTTGAAATTCACAAAATTTCCAAATCGTGTCTGAAAATTGAAAATTCTCTATCACATTAGTCTCTATAGAACCAATTTCCGGGGAACTAAATTGTCTGACCTGAATTGACTAATGCGATCAAGGATTTTTGGTTACAAGAATCATTTAAGAATTCGGTCAATTTCAGGACTATATTTGGTGATTCACTTGAAAATAATGTGTAGTTTTGTGGTGTGATTCATCATCTTGTTATGTTCAACTAGACCTTCATGTATTGCTTTTGGAGATCCATGAATTGTGTCTCAGATTTTTACCTTGTATCCCTTGGTTATGTATCAGAAACTATCTGCATTATGCAGAAGGTATATATTGTATATATAGTACTCACTATGCTTTTTTATGTTATCTCAAATCTGTAGAACTTTATTTATCTCTAACATAATAATCCTCATATCCTAACTGACTTCTTAATTAGAACTTTACTTCATAATACTCTGATATCACTTCAGATTTTGAATCAAATTCGATCTAGGAATTGAGTATCAAGGTTGTCAAACTCTCGAGTTATCTCTTAAACTCTTGCGAGTTTATGATACTTGAGGTGTTAACTCAGTGGTAAGAATTTAGTCTTGTAATCTCAAGGTGCTGAGTTTAAATCATGTCAGGGACAGTTGTAAAATAGTCATTAATATCATTTGATTAATAAAAAATTCTTACAAATTTACAACATAACACAAATTGTGGACTAAAAAAAGGTGAGAATTTACATAAAAAGGTGAAAATTCACAACATACTTGCGATTTTGCTCACCCTAAATGAGTTGAATCCATTGATTTTGGTTGCGATTTACGATTTTTCAATCTTACTATCCTCTTTCGATTTAAAGCAAACTCTTGATTCTGACAACCTTGCTTATTGGTACTATTTTTTATTTTGATGTGGGACTTCTTAAAACACTCCCTCATGCCCAACAGTAATAAGCTTGGGGCGCGGATATAAATGATGAGTGGCTTAGAATTGGGAGTTGAGTCTAACTCAACCCTACAAAAATAGTTTGTAAGGGGAGGATTGCCTCTACTTTATAAACATATATTCATGCCATCTGCAACCGATGTGAGACTTCTTAACATGTTAAAAGCAGACTTTAGAAGGAAGTTTCAGACATAGTAAAAGCAGACTTGAGAAAATAAGCAAAATATTCAGTTGAACTTGATAGTTTTTTTTTAATGGCAACTTGGTAGTAAAAGTCTTAAATATTATCCACCCATCCATCTTCATGCTGTCCCTAAAGTCAATATTTCCCACACATTGGTTCACACGGAAGATGAGAAGGAGGTTTCAGAATTGGTAGTAAAAGTGTGCACTGTAGTACTTTAGGACCAAATAAAAGCAGAGAGGGATTTCAATGGAAGTCACATCTATGATATTGTTACTGACTCGACAGAAGTTATATGGAAGTTGCCTGCCTCAAAAAAACAAAAAACAATATATATAGGAAATGCTTCCAATTGCCATTTTTAGGATCATCAATTTCTCAATTCTCATATTCCATATTCTCAAACTCTTCTTGCTTCCATTTCTTCTCACTTCTTATGGCTCTTAAATCACCTTCCTCTTCATTTCCCAATGAATATTTCAATTACCAGGTCTTCCTCAGTTTCAGGGGCACCGACACTCGGTATGTTTTTGCTAATAATCTCTACCATGCTCTTAAGGACAAGGGAATCAACACCTTTATTGATCATGATGGTCTTCAGAGAGGGGATGAAATCACACCAACACTCATCAGAACAATTAGTGAGTCTAGAATTTATATTCCTATATTTTCTATTAACTATGCTTCTTCTTCATTTTGTTTGGATGAACTTGTCCACATCATGCATGGCTTCAAGGAAAAGGGTCGCCTTGTTCTTCCTGTTTTTTATGGTGTGGATCCTTCTGACGTGCGACATCAGAAAGGCAGTTACTGTGAAGCACTTGCCAAGCACGAAAAGAAGTTCCAAAATAATGAAAAAAACATGGAGCAGTTGGACCAATGGAAGATAGCTCTTAAAGAAGCTGCTGATATTGCCGGCTACCATTTCAATATTGGGTACCCTCTTCATTCCTCTTTTTCCATCTTATATATATAGTACCGTTAACATCATGTGTTAAACTTAACATAACTACACCTCTGATAACATTATATAGTACGAATTTTACAAACCAAACCGTTGAGTTATGCTGTCTTGATAATCATATTTGCATATAAATTTTTAGATAATTTAGACATCTCAATTCTTGTCATTTAATAATACATATTTACTTATATGTGAAATTTCATATTATAAACTAAAATAATTCAGTTAATCCTATAATATCAAATCATTTTAGACTTTTATGAAATTTTATAATTAGATCCATTTATTTAAAACTTTTTACTCATCCGTTGATGCCAAGTTATAATTAAAGACTTTTAAATTCATATATATATTCTACACAATTATTAAAGGCATAACTTAATTTGACAAATTGAACACTTGGTGTTATAAAGAAGAAAGATGTATCTCGAAACAATTTGAATTGCAATATTTTTATTATTACCAATACATAGAAGTGATTGTGATGCATTTTCTTGTACTTTTCAGATCAGACATGAATAAATATGAACACACGTTTATTGGAGAAATAGTTCAAGTTGTTTCCAATAAGATCAATCAATCTCTTTTATATGTTGCTGATTACCCTGTTGGTCTCGAGTCTCGAATACCAAAAGTGAACTCACTTCTGAATGAGGCTTGTAATGACGGAGTTTGCATGATTGGGATTCATGGAACAGGAGGAATTGGTAAATCAACACTTGCTCGAGCAGTTTATAATTTAATTGCTAATCAATTTGAGTGTTTTTGTTTCCTTCACAATGTGAGAGAAAATTCAGTAAAACATGGTTTGGAACATCTCCAGGAGCAGCTCCTTTACAAAACAATCAGATTGAAAGTGAAGATAGGAGGTGTCAATGAAGGAATTGAAATCATTAAACAAAGGCTACATCAAAAGAAGGTCTTTTTGATTCTCGATGATGTTGACGAGTTGAAGCAGCTAAATGTTTTGGCCGGAGGAGTTGATTGGTTTGGTCGTAACAGCAGAGTCATCATTACCACTCGAGACAAAAGTTTGTTAACACGTCATGGGATTGAAAGATTATATGAAGTAGAAGGTTTAAATAGGGGTGAATCTCTTGAATTGTTTAAGCAGGTAGCTTTTAAAACTATGAATGTTAATTCAATTAATGATGACATTGTCAACCGTGCAACTACTTATGCTTCTGGCCTTCCATTAGCTATAGATGCCATAGGTTCCAATTTGTCAGGGAAGCTTATAACAGAATGGGAATCAACATTAGATAAATATAAAAGGATTCCTCCTAATGATATCCAAAATATACTGAAAGTAAGCTTTGATGGTTTGGATGAAGAACAGAAAAATCTCTTTCTTGATATTGCATGTTTCTTTAAAGGGTTTCGCTTGGAAAACATTCAAGCTCATTATGGTCCATGCATAAAACATGATGTTGGAGTGTTGGTTGATAAATCTCTCACAAAGATTGATCAGATTGGTGTTGTGAGATTACATGACTTGATAGAGGACATGGGTAAAGAAATTGTTCGAAAAGAATCAACCGATCATCCTGAAAAACGGACCAGATTGTGGTTTCACAAAGATATAGTTGAAGTTTTAGAACAAAATAAGGTAAGACTGATGATATTTCTTTTTGGACTTATTTTTTTTACCAAGTCATATTGGTTCGTTAGTCTTAATAATATATAAATTTCTCTATATATGTGTCCTGAATTATCATCATACTTATGATTATTTAATGTTTTTTTGTTAACAGGGAACTAGTAAAACCAAAATGATATATCTGGACTGCCCCTCAAAGGAAGTTGTAATAAATTGGAATGGAAAAGCCTTCAAGAAGATGACAAATCTAAAAACACTTGTCATTAAGAATGGAAATTTTTCGAAAGGGTCCCAATATTTTCCAAGTAGTTTGAGAGTACTTGAATGGGAAAAATATCCATCAACACCATTTAGTATTATTAACAAGGTAAGTGAAATAAGTTAAATTTTTTGTCATGCATATTGTAAATTCACCTTTAGATCATTGATACTTTTTTTTTTCTTTTTTTATGCAGAAATTTGAGAATATGAAAGTTTTGAAGTTTGACAATTGTGAATATTTATCAAAGATATCAAATGTCTCCAATCTCCCAAATTTAGAAGAATTTTTATTTCAAAATTGTGAGAATTTAATTACAATTGACAACTCAATCGGGTTTCTAAGCAAACTTGAAATCTTGGATGCTGCGGGTTGCACGAAGCTTAAGATGTTTCCACCCTTGAAATTACCTTCTCTTAAATTTCTGACACTTTTAAATTGTAAGAGTCTCCAGAATTTTCCAGAAATATTGGACAAGATGAAAAAGTTAAGAGAAATTTATATTCGAGGAACTTCCATACGAGAGATTCCAGTTTCATTTCAAAATCTGATTGGGCTTTTTAGAGTATTTATCGAGATAGTGAGTTGTGAAAAGTTAATGTTCCCAAGCTGTATCATTTGCAACATGCCAAACGTGGGAATTGTCGCACTCAAAAGATACAACCTCTCATTATGTCTTCCGATGGTTATCATGTGGTTTGCGAATATGGAAATCCTAGACCTATCTGGTAGCGATTTCAGAGTTCTTCCGGAATGCCTTAAAGAATGCACCTCTCTTCATACACTTAAATTAGATGATTGTCATTCTCTTGAGGATATTTGCGCAATTCCGCCAAATCTACGAAGATTGTCTGCATTAAACTGCAAATCATTGAATTCCACAAGTAAAAGCATGTTAGTGAATAAGGTATTGTTGTATTTCTTGCTTGAGTCTGGAAGAACTGCTGAGTATTGTTTCCCATCAGCAGAAGGTGAGATGATTCCGGGGGGGTTTAAGCACCAAAGTAGAGGAAGAACATTTCCTTTTTGGTTTCGTAACAAGTTGCCATTCATAATGATCTTCTTCTCTACTAATTCGAAGACGAATTTTGATGAATCACCAACTGATCATTATACTAATCCTTCGGGACTGTCATTCGATCTGTGCATCAATGACTTTAAAAGGAATGTTGAGTACGACTCTAACTTTCTCTATTTTGGCATGCCACCAAGTCATACGTATCTTTTTAATCTGCAACTGAAACGACAGATTGAATGTCATGATTTCCTATCCGGACCGAAACTAATACCTAAATTGGTTGAAGCATTTGAAAAAAATGAATGGATCCATGCAGAAATTAAGTTTGAATATACGGATACGTTTCATTTGTATTTCAAGGAGGAAAACAATGTGGACGATATCCGCTTCACCAATCCTTCTAAAAAGAGAAAACTAAGATACCTTTCACTATCACAACAATGTTCCCAGCCACTTCTGAAAAAGCAAAGATTTTTGGACATGGAAGATTTAGATACAAAACTTGTGGAAGAAGAACTGCAAAACCGTATGTGTTTATTGTCTCTTAAAAAGCAAAGATAGTCACGAATCACATGTAATTCAGGTGCATGACATTATTATTTGTATGATAAAATTAAATCTTATTTGTTATTAGAGTTACATTTTCAAATTTTGTTATTAATCTTATAAATCATTATTTATTGCCAAACTTTTGTTATTATAGTTAATAGTTATGTAATGATGATTACTATTCACAATATTTCAGATCCGTTTGTGGAAACAGAGAATGGATTTGTGCAGCAGCAACAACAAATGTTTTCATTTTACAGAAATGCATTCATTGAATGATATGGTGAATTAGTATATATGTATTCAGTTTAAACACTGTAAATGAAGATAAGGGATACATTTGGTGTCAGTTAAATTCTCTTCTAGTCTGCTACCACATTAACTATTTTTACTTTCCCTATTTATTTGCAATTTTTTTATCTTCTATAAATGGTGCACTGCTCTCACATTAATTGAAACTAATCCTACGCTCTAAACTTGTTCATAATTGTTTTCATCCTTAATTTTTATCTAATAATGGAATCTACTATATATTAGTATATTTGTTAGTTAGGAATTAGGCTAGTAAGTTGGAAGGTGGAAGCATATTAAAGTGTGCCAAACACCTTTAACTGGTTAAGGTCAGGTGGTTTATCGTATAGAGTAGTAGTTACCAACCTATGAAGCACGGACACTTTCCAAATTAGGCGTGTCGGTGTCAGACACCGACACTTATAATTACACTAAATTATGTAATTTTTTCAAATTATTATCGGTGTCGAGGTGTCCATGTCGTGTCCGGTGTCCGTGTCAGTGTCTATGCTTCATAGTTACCAACTAGAGTAGTTACCAAGTACAAGAAAGGAATGGGTCTGAACTTTATCTGCAATATGTCACATTACAAACATTTATTTTATTTATTTTTATTTTAAATTGTGGTCGCGACTGCAGTAGTTGCAATTGTGGTTGTTGCGACATGCAATACAGCTATTGTGGTGTGAAATGATTTTTAACTTTCACAAACTATACTAATTATAAGTGGTACCACTGTGCTACTACACTATTGTTTATCCATAATGTTAGAGTCTCAGTTTGCTCCATAGCTAATGATCGAAACATGCTTGAAATATAAAGTTGAGAGACCGTTAAATGTAAGATTTTTAAATAGACATAAAACATTTTGGTCTTTGGGGTTCTGGAATAAAAAAATTTAGTGAAAAAATTTATACGAACATGTCCAAATTTGTCTGATACGATTTCTGATGCAATTATGTTGCGGTCGTACAAGTGATTAAAGATCACACTACAAGTGATGCAGTTGCAGAAACTACCACATCAACAATACTAAGCCGCAATTGCATTGCGAATTTCAAGTTAAAACTGTGGGCTACATACCCTTAACTTGTAATCTATGTGTTCTGGCCTAGACTATGGTGGAAAACTATGGAAAATTGTGTTTTTTTTCTTTTCGGTTTTAAATCTTATTTTAGCAAATGTAGAACTTGAATTTTTTTGAGTAATCTGAGTCATTGACGCTGCATTAAAATCTTTATTTTGAAGGTTATTTATGGTGATGATTTGATTAAGCTTTTTTATTTAGTTTTATGATTTGAAGTGTGTGTGGAAAAGGGTTTGAGTGATATTGATATTAGATTTGATTAGAAGAGAATGTTTTGTTTGTTGAGTTATAATGTCTCCGTTGTGTTTGATAAATGAGTTACTGAACTTGGAAGAAATTTTGCAGGACTGAAGAAGCTAAGACATGATGTACAGTCTTGTGAATACGAGGATATTCGTGTGATGTGGGAGATGTTGAACAGAAACGAATCATTATCGGAGTTTGGTGGTAATTCTCCTAACAAAATGAAGAAGATGCATTACCTGAAATTGTTCAAATGGGCAAGGTCAGCTGCTCCATATATCAGTCACTCCTAATCAATCATGATCATCATCATCATGTTCTTGTGTGTCATCATTTGTGTGAGTCTTTCTCCTCAAAGAAAAAGCCACTATGCTTTGTTTGGTGTGGTTTTTTTGCTATAATCACGAATAAAGAGAATAGGATTTCATGTAGAACATGGTCTCTTCTCTCCTATGAATCACTTCAATCATTTTGTAGATAGCAAAGCGAATCATCAATTTAGTCCTTGAAGTTGTAAGAATCAAGAATTTTGATCCTTGAAATTCACAAAATTTCCAAATCGTGTCTGAAAATTGAAAATTCTCAATCGCATTAGTCTCTGTTGAACCAATTCCGGGGAACTAAATTGTCTGACCTGAATTGACTAATGTGATCAAGGAATCGGTTACAAGGATCATTTTAGAATTTGGTCAATTTCTGGACTATATTTGGTGATTCACTTGAAAATAATGTGTAGTTTTGTGGTGTGATTCATCATCTTGTTATGTTCAACTAGACCTTCATGTATTGCTTTTGGAGATCCATGAACCGTGTCTCAGATATTTACATTGTATCCCTTGGTTCTGTATCAGAAACTATCTGCATTATGCAGAAGGTATATATTTATATATATATATATATATATATAATACTCACTATGCTTTTTTATGTTATCTCAAATCTGTAGAACTTTATTTGTCTCTATCATAATCCTCATATCCTAACTGACTTCTTAATTAGAACTTTACTTCATAATACACTGATATCACTTCAGATTTTGAATCAAATTCGATCTAGGAATTGAGTATCAAGGTTGTGAAACTCTCGAGTTATCTCTTAAACTCTTGCGAGTTTATGATACTTGAGGTGTTAACTCAATGGTAAGAGTTTAGTCTTGTAATCTCAAGGTGCTGAGTTTAAATCATGTCAGGATCAGTTGTAAAATAGTCATTATAATGTCAGTAGATTAATAAAATTTTTTTACAAATTTACAACGTAACACGTACTTGAAACCGTGGACTAAACAAGGTGAAAATTTACAACATAACACGTACTTGAGATTTTGCTCACCCTAAATGAGTTGAATCCATTGATTTTGGTTGCGATTTTCAATCTTACTATCCTCTTTCGATTTAAAGCAAACTTTCGATTCTGACAACCTTGCTTATTGGCACTCTTTTTTATTCCGATGTGGGACTTCTTAAAACACTCCCTCGCGCCCAATAGTATTAGGCTTGGAGTGCAGATATAAATGACGGGTGGCTTAGAATTGGGAGTTGAGTCTAACTCAATCCTAGCATAGTGACATATGTCACAAACATAATTTTCATCTAAGGTTACAAAAGGGAAATCATGTTGCATATTTTGCAATCTATTATTTGAGAGGTGACAATCTGAAATGCCATAAGGCTTGTCTAGGGATATGAACATTTCAGCTGTGAGTTTGATTGGAAGTGGTGTTGGCTGATATGGTCTTTGGGCATGGTTTTGAGGTTAGATATTATAATCCTTCGACCAATTCACCCGAACCAATCATCCTCAAGCTCCTCTTTTCCTGTATGGAACAATGCATACCCTAAAAAAGCACAATGCATTATATTGTGAGTTATGAGAAAATTCAGGCACAAAGCATGAAGTTTCTTAGATGAACTAATTGTGCCAGCAATCTTAGCACATGGAGTGGTACTATTTGGCATTTTAACTTAAACAGGAGTTATGTTGTGGTAATTATCAAAGAAGGCTACGCCAGAACTATATGGTCACTAGCTCCAGAATCAATTGTCCAAGATCCATATGTTGAAATTGCTTGTAGAAGGCAAGGAACCATTAGGAGAGTTTGTGATCAAAACTGTCATTCAAACCAGTAAGGAACTTAATAGTACGAATCAGTTCATGTTGAGTTCTAGCATTGGTAATACCAGTTATGCAAACACATTTGTGAGGACAATTGCAAACCGACATAGCCATAGGAAGACATGCTTCATGTTCTCCCAAAGAATCTTAAGAGCAGTAAAGAATTCTGAAACTGACCTTGAACCTTGCTTGAATCCATAGATCTCGATCTGCAATTCAGATATATGATTGAAGTCACCATGCGAAAAACGGTCCTTCAAGTCATTCCAAATATCGATTGCATTTTTGAGATACACAATACTCTGAGCTATAAACTCTTCCACCGAATTTATGATCCATGAATGAACGATTATGTTGCATCAAGACCATGCCTTAAAGCTGGGATCAAACTTCGATGGAACTGGAATCACACCATCCACAAAATTGAACTTTTTCCGCACCAAGTGCATGATGCATTGAACGCGCCCAAGCATGGTAATTCAAATGCGTGAGAACCAAAGTCATAGACATTGATGAAGGTCCATGGGAAGGATGGATGTGGTATACATTCCCAGGAATCTACGACGTATCCTGTGGCAGAGGTGGCGGCAGATTAACCGTGCCGGTATTGGTGTTACGTGCGTGCCATTAGCAAGAAACAGTTGAGAAACAGTTATGATGCAGCAGAGCTTAGTGTTGCTCTGATATCATCTTAAAGATGGAACCAATAAGAGGGAAAACTAGAGAATTCATAAATCGAAACGAGAGAAAAGTGATCTATGTTTTGTTATGAAAATGAAAACTACACTAAGTAGAAGCATATATACTGAGCTATATGTGTAACTGACTCTATTAAGCTATGTAACTAACTATGTGAGCTGGCATAACAAACTATATGGCTAATCTACAAGGACCACACACTAATTATCATGATCAAGCAATTCTTCCTTAATGACTTGTTCTGCAAGTAACTTAGACTCTCTTTGCTTTGAGGTACTTCCATCATATTTAACAGAACCTAAGTTCAGATCAGATTTGACAGAACCTAAGTTCAGATAACACTTGGTTGAAAAAGGAGAAGGTTATGGTGAACTTTTGGATGGAATTGAGGAGGAGAAAATATTTGAGAGAAGAACAATTTGTATTGCTTGTTTATATGACTCTAATCATATTAAATTGGTTGATTGATTATGCAATTGAGACTATAAGTAATATATATGTGTTTATGAAATCATTGTTAGGGGTTTTTGATATATCCAAAATTGGGGATTTTGTGATACTTCTAAAAATTGGAGATTTTGTGATCGCTAACGTTGCAATGATTCTTGTAGATTTTGTGGTAACTTATTACTTTGTTATGTAGGAGTAGTAGTTACCAACTAGAGTAGTTACCAAGTAAAAGAAAGGAATGAGTCTGAACTTAAGTTTTCACTTCATTGATGTTGCGGCTGCTGTTCGATTGTTGAGGTACGTACAAATATTAATTACAATAACCAACTAGTCTCCTACAACCTTCTTTTGGTCAAAAAAACAAAACCTTCTTTTAACTTTCCAACATGTATTATGTGTAATAATTAATATAGAACAAATGAAAAATAAGATAGCAGAAGAGCAATGAAATTGAAAAGGGTAAAACTTGCTTTTAATTTTAAATGTCTCAATCTCAAATGCAACGTAATGCATGGTTCTAATAGGTCTTCAATATTATCCACCCATCCATCTATCCATCTTCATGATATTATCCACCCATCCATCTATCCATCTTCATGATAACATTGGTTCACACAGAAGTTGCCTGCCTCAAAAAAAAAAAAAAAAAGTTATAAAAGAATCACCTGACCTTCCTCTTTTCAATATCCCATATTCTCATATTCCAAACTCTTCTTGCTTCCGTTTCTTCTCAATTCTCATGGCTGTGCAATCACCTTCCTCTTCCTCTTCACTTCCCAATGAATATTTCAATTACCAGGTCTTTCTCAGTTTCAGGGGTACCGACACTCGGTATGGTTTCACTAATAATCTCTACAATGCTCTTAAAGACAAGGGAATCCACACCTTTATAGATCACGATGGTCTTCAGAGAGGGGATGAAATAACACCAACACTCATAAAAACCATCAATGAGTCTAGAATCTATATTCCTATATTTTCAATCAACTATGCTTCTTCTTCATTTTGTTTGGATGAACTTGTCCACATCATGCGTCGCTCCAAAGAAAATGGTCGCCTTGTTCTTCCTGTTTTCTATGGTGTGGATCCTTCTGATGTGCGGCATCAGAAAGGCAATTACTGTGAAGCACTTGCCGATCACGAAAAGAAGTTCCAAAATAATGAGAAAAACATGGAGCGGTTGTATCAATGGAAGATAGCTCTTAACCAAGCTGCTAACATTGCCGGCTACCATTTCAAAATTGGGTAACCCTCTTCATTCAATCTTTTTTTTCTTCCCATCTTTTACATATATATGATTTGTTAGCATCAGGTGTTAAACTTAGCATAATTACACCTTTGAGTTATGTTATATGTCTTGATTATCATTTAATGATACATATTTACTTGGTAAAAAACAATACATATTTACTTATATTTCAAATATGATATTATATATAAATTAAAATAATAAAGTTAATCCTATCATATAAAATATCAAATCATTTTAAACTTTTATGAAATTTTATAATTAGATCCATTTATTTGAAACTTTTTACTCAATGGTTGATGCCAAGTTATATTTTTAGACTTTTAAAATCATATTCTAAACAATTATTAAAGACATAACTTAATTCGCCAAGTTCAACACTTGGTGTTATAAAGAAGAGAGAGATATGTATCTTGAAGCAATTTGAATTGCAATTAATACTTTTATTATTACCAATACATGTAATTGATTGTAATGCATTTACTCATACTTTTTCAGATCAGCCATGAATGAATATGAACACACGTTTATTGGAGATATTGTTCAAGCTGTCTCCAATAAGACCAAGCGAGCTCCTTTACATGTTGTTGATTATCCTGTTGGACTCCAGTCTCGAGTACGTAAAGTGAACTCACTTCTGAATGAGGCTTGTAATGATGGAGTTTGCATGATTGGGATTCATGGGGTGGGAGGAATAGGTAAATCAACACTTGCTCGAGCTGTTTATAATTTAATTGCTGATCAATTTGAGTGTATGTGTTTCCTTCACCATGTGAGAGAAAATTCAGTAAAACACGGTTTGGAACATCTCCAAGAGCAGCTCCTTTACAAAACAATCAGCTTGGAAATAAAGATAGGAGGTTTCTATGAAGGAATTGGAATCATTAAAGAAAGGCTAAGTCAGAAGAAGGTCTTGTTGATTCTTGATGACGTTAACGAGTTGAAGCAGCTAAGATTTTTGGCCGGAGGAGTTGATTGGTTTGGTTCTAACAGCAGAGTCATCATTACCACTCGAGACAAAACTTTGTTAACATGTCATGGGATTGAAAGAATATATGAAGTAGATGGCTTAAACAAGGGTGAATCTCTTGAATTGTTTAAGCAGATGGCTTTTAAAACTAAGAAAGCTGATTCAATTAATGATGATATTGTCAACCGTGCCATTAGTTATGCTTCTGGCCTTCCATTAGCTATAGATTCCATAGGTTCCAATTTGTCTGGTACGCCTATAGAAGAATGGGAATCTATGTTAGATAAATATAATAGGATTCCTCCTGATGATATCCAAAATATACTAAAAGTAAGCTTTGATGGTTTGGATGAAGAACTGAAAAACATCTTTCTAGATATTGCTTGTTTCTTTCAAGGGTCTAACTTGAAAGTGATCGAAGATATACTTAGTGTACATTATGGTTATGGCATAAAAGATCATGTTCGAGTGTTGGTTGATAAATCTCTCACAAAGATTGATGTTTGTTTTGTGAGATTACATGACTTGATAGAGGACATGGGTCGAGAAATTGTTCGAAAAGAATCACCCGATCATCCTGAAAAACGCACTAGATTGTGGTTACTCGAAGATATAGTTGAAGTTTTAGAACAAAACAAGGTTAGACTGATGATTTCTTTTTGGACTTTTTTTCATTTTTTTTTTATCAAGTCATTGGTTTGTTAGTCTTATTTATATGTAAATTTCTCTATATATGTGTCATGAATTATCATCATAATTATGGTCATTTCATGTTCTTTTTGTTAACAGGGAACTAGTAAAACTAAAATGATATATCTTAATCATTACTCCTCAAAGGAAATCGTAATAAATTGCAATGGAGAATGCTTCAAGAAGATGACAAATCTAAAAACACTTTCCATTGAAAATTTAGGTGTACATTTTTCCGAAGGGTTCGGATATTTTCCAAGTAGTTTGAGATTACTTGAATGGGATAGTTATCAATATCCTTCTACACCATTTAGTACTATGAACAAGGCAAGTGAATAAGTTAATTTTTTTATCATGCATATTCTAAATTCACCTTTAGATTATTGAATTTATTTATACTTATTTCTTTTTCTCTTTTTTTATGCAGAAATTTGAGAATATGAAAGTTTTGAAGTTTGACTTTTGTCGATATTTAACAGAGATATCAAATGTCTCATGTCTTCCAAATTTAGAAGAATTTTCATTTCAATTTTGTGAAGATTTAATTACAATTGACAACTCAATCGGGTTTTTGAGCAAACTTGAAATCTTGAATGCTAATTGTTGCACGAACCTCAAGAGTTTTCCACCCTTGAAATTACCTTTTCTTAAATGTCTGGAACTTTCAGAGTGTGAGAATCTCCAGAATTTTCCAGAAATATTGGTCAAGATTGAAAAGCTAAATGATATTTGTATTTATGAAACATCCATACGAGAGATTCCAGTTTCATTTCAAAATCTAATTGGGCTTTCTAGAGTATCTATAACGATAGAAAATTGGGAAGAGTTCATCTTCCCAAGTTGTATCATTTGCAATATGCCAAGCGTAAAAATTGTCAAACTCGTAGGAAGCAACCTCTCATTATGTCTTCCGATGGCTATCAAGTGGTTTTCGAATATGATATTGCTAGACCTATCTGAGAGCGATTTAAAAGTTCTTCCAGAATGCCTTAAAGAATGTACCTTTCTTCTTGTACTTAAATTAAATAATTGCTTTTCTCTTGAAGTTATTAGTGCAATTCCGCCAAATCTACAAAGGTTGTATGCATTAAACTGCGGATCATTGAATTCCTTAAGTAAAAGCATGTTACTCAATAAGGTATTGTTGTATTTTCTTTGATGCGTTTTTTAAAATCTATCTATCTATCTATCTATATCTATACTATATACAATTGAGAATAAAATTACATTAAATGTATTACATGATCTTGCAATTCTAGACTATACATGTCAAATTTGCCACGTGTTTACATTACACACACATGACACATATTTAAACTTTTTCATGTACAATAAATTGTCATGTTCAAAAAAACTTATTATTCAAAAGGGCTATAGTATTGGGAAGCCTACATTATAAATACAAAAAAAATTATTACATAAATTATAAGTACAAATTTTTTTTTATTACATTACATAAATTATAAATACAAATAAAAAATTATGTAATTACATAATTTTTTATTTGTATTTATAATAAGTTATATGTAATTACGACTGTGATTTTTTTTTTACTAATAAGTTACATGTAATTACATAATTTTTATGTGAACATTATATAGTTTATTTATTTATTTATATATTCCTTTATTTTTTTTAATGATTTTATGTTTATATTTCAAGTAAATAGTTAAGTTGATTTCTAAATATTATCAAATTTCTAATATATTTTTCATCAATCAAATTTCTACCCATAATCTCCTAATGATTTTGAACTTAAGTAAATTATTGATAACAAATTTTAACTTTTCAACCAAGTATAACTTAAGTAAATACCAACGTACCCTAACGACCCGTGTGATAGCACAAGTCTATTACTAGTTTCTAATATATTTTCCATCAATCAAATTTCTACGCATAATCTTCTAAAAAAATAAAATTTTATATGTTTAATTTTCCGCGAGTATTTTCCCGTGCAGGGTTTCATTCTAGTATTTTTAAAAATCATAAACTTTTAATAATTCCTCGTGTGGATTAAGTTATAAACCCACGTTTAGTCCTATTGAGTTATGTTAAGACCATCCTCATTTATTGTGGAACTTTTAACATTATTTTATTCTCAAAATATCAGAAATTGCATGAGTCTGGAGAAACCAAGTTCTTTTGTTTGCCATCAGCAGCAGAAGGTGAGATGATTCCGAAGTGGTTTAATCACCAAAGTAGAGAAACAACCGAGTCTGGAACAACGTTTCCTTTCTGGTTTCGTAACAAGCTTCCAATCATAATCATGTGCTGGGTCTCATCAGATATATTCTATGCGAACTTAACTGATCTGGGATTCTCATTAGATCTGTGCATCAATGACTTTAAAAGGAATGTTAAGTACGACTGTATGTGTGCTGGTGGAAGAATTGGTCATACATATATTTTTCATCTGGATTTACTCGGAGGTATTGAGTCTGATGATGAATTTGATGAAGATAGTGACCCATCGGATGAAGCATTTGAAGAAGAAGCATTTTGGATCCGTGATGATGAATTTGATGAAGATAATGACCCATTGGGGTCGGAACTAATGCCTAAACTGGATGAAGCATTTGAAAAAAATGAATGGATCCATGCAGAAATTAAGTTTAAATCTTGGTATACATATAGTTTTGAGCCAGCACCTAGATTTAATTTGTATTTCAATGAGGAAAACAATGTGGACCATATCCGCTTCACCAATCCAAAATTAGATGAACCGGAAGTTTTAGATACAGAACTTGTGGACTGCTGTTTGGCTTTATTGTCTCTCTGAAAATGCAAAGATCGTCAGACATATGCAATTCAGGTGATTTATTGGCATTATTATGTTCAAAGTGTAGCTTTTGTTAAAATCCAAACATGTTCTATCATTTCAATAAAGACACTTAGAGTGATTTTAAATAAACATGTAGTTCATTTTCACATGAAATTGTTTTTTTTATATGGAAGATTATTGACTCTGCCTTACAATGTGTTTGTAACAATGACTTACTGAAATTACAACAAATGTGCAATGTGCAGGGATGTTCAAATGGGCAAGTTGTGCTGCTCCATATATTCTTGTGTCACTCCAAATCAATCAATCATCATGTTCTTGTGTGTTATCATGTGTGTCAGTCACTATGCTTTGTTTGCTTCAATCTTGAATAAAGAGAATAGGATTTCATGTACAACATGGTCTCTTCTCTCCTATGAATCACTTCAATCATTTTGTAAATAGCAAAGTGAATCATTAATTTAGACCTTCAAGTTGTAAGAATTAAGAATTTTGATCCTTGAAATTCACAAAATTTCCAAATCCTTTTTGATAATTGAAAATTCTCAATCGCATTAGTCTCTGGAGAACCAATTTGGGGGAAACCAAATTGTCCGACTTAAACTGACTAATGTGATCAAGGATTTTTTGGTTACAATTTCAGGGACTAAATTTTCCAAGTCTACAATTTCAGGACTATATTTGGTGATTCACTTGAAAATAATTTGTAGTTTTGTGGTGTGAGATTCATTATCTTGTTATGTTCAACTAGACCTTCATGTATTGTCTTAGATTTCACCTTGTATCAGAAAACTATATATGTGCAATTGTGCATTATGCAGAAGGCACATATTTAAATAATATATAAAGTACTCACATGCTTTAAGGTGTTGACTCAAATCTATAGAATTTTTTGTCTCTAACATAATCCTCATATCCTAATTGTTTCATGTCTTGAACAATTGACTTCTTAATTAGAACTTTAGTTTATAAGATTTGTGATAGGCTCTAATATCACTAGATTTCAAATCAAATTTGATCCACGAATTGAGTTTCAAGGTTGTCAAACTGTCGAGTTAACTCTTAAACTCTTAAGAATTTACGATTCTAGGTTGCACATAATATGTGCTTGAAGCAGTGGAATAAAAAAGTCGAAAAGTTACATAAAAGATTATGTTAAAATAGATAAGATTCGGTTTGGTAAAAATGATGAATAAGTTAGTTGATAGCGGGTGAATTTACATTGAATAGTTTATAAGCTAGCTTGAACTACCTGATTGAATTTTTAGTGTATGACAAAATTTGCGGTTGAACTAACTTATAAGTATGAAATGACATAAAAAAATAAGTTTAATTATAATTTTTTCAAATAAGATGACAAGGGTAAAATTGGAAGAAAAATGATAAACTATAAAATATAAGCTAATAAGCTATATGAAATAGGGTAAATTCTAATATGGACCACTTCATCAAGTGGTCCATGGTGGACCAGTCACGAATAACACTATAACGAATACGAATTTTACAAAATCCACCTTTTGGATTGAAAGTTTATATCATATAGATCATCCATAGAAAAATTTAAAGAAATTGAAAATCATTTGATATGTTATTGAGACACATCAAGATTAACGGTTGTTAAATAACATAAATCTTGATGAGTTTCAATAACATATCAAATGATTTTCAAAAAATTTGAAATTTTTTATGGATGATCTATACGATATAAACTTTCAATTCAACAATGAATTTTGTAAATTCATATTCGGTAGATCACTTGTCCACGGTGGACCACTTGTAAAGGTGGTCCACCGTAGTATTAGCCTATGAAATAGAGTTTGAAAAAAAACCATAAACTACTAGTAAAATAAATTATAAATTATAAGTTCTTTATGAAAAACTTTTAACAAACAAATCATTTTTTGTCTATGAACTTATAAGCCATAAGTTCAAAATCTAGCTTTACCAAACAAAGCCTTAGTATTATCCAGCCTACTATACAATTTCATTTATCCCGCGCGCGCTCCTTTATTCATCTATCACTCCCAAATTCTGAAAACTGATTCCTCCCAAGATCGTGTCTGATATCTCTCTTCTTCACTGTTTCACAAGACACGCAGGTAATGCTCAACAATAATCATATGTTCTTTTTCTGTTATGAATTTACGTGGTTAGGTTTTTGAAACCATGATTTGGGACTTTTTTATATGATTCTAATTATATTAAATTGGTTGATTGATTATGCAATTGAGACAATAAGTAATATGTCTGTGTTATGAAATCATTTTTAGGGGTTTTTTGATACGTCTAAAATTGGGGATTTTGTGATACTTCTAAAAATTGGAAATTTTGTGATCGTTAGTTGCAATGATTGTTATAGATTTTGTGGTAACTTATTACTTTGTTACGTAGGAGTAGTAGTTACCAACCTATGAAGCACGGACACTTTTCAAATTAGACGTGTCGGTGTCGAACACCGACACTTATAATTACACTAAATTATGTAATTTTTTTAAATTATTATCGGTGTCGAGGTGTCAGTGTCCGTGTCATGTCTAGTGTCTGTGTCAGTGGCCATACTTCATAGTTACCAACTAGAGTAGTTACCAAGTACAAGAAAGGAATGGGTCTGAACTTTATCTGCAATATGTCACATTACAAACATTTATTTTATTTATTTTTATTTTAAATTGTGGTCGCGACTGCAGTAGTTGCAATTGTGGTTGTTGCGACATGCAATACAGCTATTGTGATGTGAAATGATTTTTAACTTTCACAAACTATACTAATTATAAGTGCTACCACTGTGCTACTACACTATTATTTATCCATAATGTTAGAGTCTCAATTTGCTCCGTAGCTAAGGATCGAAACATGTTTGAAATATAAAGTTGAGAGACCGTTAAATGTAAGATTTTTAAATAGACATAAAACATTTTGGTATTTGGGGTTCTGGAATAATACTCCCTCCGTCCCGAAACTTTAGTCATTTTAGAGTTTTCCACGGAGATTAAGAAATCATAAAGATTGATAAGTTAAGTCATTTTTACCCTTACTTTATTAAGAAAAAGAAAATGTATTTAATTAATGTTTAGCTTTAGTAAGGGTACAAATGGTAAAACATTATTAATTGTGCATTGATTTCTTAAAAGGACTAAAGATTTGGGACAAAACTAAAAAGGTAAAAGGACCAAAGATTTGGGACGGAGGAAGTAATTTTTAGTGAAAAAGTTTAAACGAACATGTCCAAATTTGTCTTATTCGATTTCTGATGCAGTTATGTTGCGGTCTTACAGGTGATTAAAGATCACATTGCAAGTGATGTAGTTGCAGAAACTGCCACATCAACAATACTAAGCCGCAATTGCATTGCGAATTGCAATTTAAAACTACGGGCTACACACCTGTTGAAGTACAAAAGAAGTATTTTTATGTATCGTCTCCACAGGGACTAGTGCGATATTAATAACCGTTCAACAATAACCATTAGTTTTAAGTAGGGTTTTAGAAAATTGTTTGTTTCAAATTTAATTGCGAAAATCTCGTAAAGATTGCGATAAATCAAAGGTTAGAATTCAGAGGAAAGAAATTGCCAGGATTAGACTTCACTTTATCAATTGTATATATTGATTCAATCAAATGATCATATACTCTAGTGATTAATTAACATCTTCACATATTGCTCATCAATGATTTCCGTGTCCGAAAAACATCGTGAAATCTATTGTGTCGATTAATGTTCGATCTCTCGACTTATCGACCCACACAATAACATTAAGATTCAATATTAAAAGTGAATATTAAAACCTAAATCTATGTCTAGAGTTTAGGATTTTGACATGTGATTATCCTAGATCTATAGATCCAAACAATATATGTCTATATCATTTAAATCATATGAATAACATGAAAAACAAGGATATCACAAATATTAATGAATCAACTAAAATATATAAATCAAAAGATGAGAATCAACATAGAGTCATGATAAGTTACATCTAATCCCAACAACAAAAGTTTAACCACTCATTGTCATGGTGGTTAACTTACAAAAATGAATAGAGGAACAAAGAAGGAACATCAATCCCTTGATCTCTCAAGTTGAATGATCAAACTTCAAAAAACCCTAGGCAACAAGCTTTTTTTCTCTTCTCTGGTTTTTCTCAAGTGTCCAAAATCAGATCCCCTTTTCTTTACTTTTCAAGGCTATTTATAGAAAGTCAAAAAGTAACTGGTCGCTCAGCCACCACCTGGTACCTCAGCTACCAACCTTGCTTAGTGATGAGGGTTTGCTGACACGTGTATAAGCTTGACTTGTTGCCCAAATTTTCCTCCTGGTCGCTGCTGGCTAGCATTGGTCGCTGCTGGCTACCACCATTCTGGTTTTTTTTTCTTCTGGTAGCTCAGCTACCACCTGGTCGCTCAGCTACCAACCTTTGTTAATTTGGTTTTGCTCCTCTTTTTATTATGAAAGCTTATCAAAAGAGTTAGGATTAATATATAGCATTTATCTTTGACTAAAATATGTATGTACAAAATCTTGGGGGTTTTAATTATAAATTCTTCGAAAATAAGTCGATAATTGCCGTATTTGAGTATGTAAAATTACCACTTTTTGGCACTTATCTACTCTCCCCAACTTAGAACTTTGTTTGTCCTCAAACAAAAGTCCAAAACAAACTTTCAAAACATGGTTCAAACATCATTAGTGCATAATTCATTCAAGCTTTGCAATCAATCAAAAACTTTGGATTTCAATCATTTCAAGTTTGCATGATTCATTTTATTGCAAGTTCAAAATCAAACATTCATAATCATCAAAGAATGAATTTGAAATAGTTTCAAAATTCAAGTAAGATTTTATGCTTTCCAAATCAACAAAATAATCAACTAGAATCACAATTCTCATAAGTGTTTCAACTCAACGGTGTAGTGTTTCTCTCAATCCAAACAATGTGTTCACAACAAATCAATTCAAACATACATCTTAGCAAAATCACAAGTCATGTTATCAATCATGGATCACTACGGTCTTTCATAAGCTTGTAATGGGGCTAGGCTACAAGAAATCATTGTTTTTCTTTGGATTCAAAAAGCCTTAAGGACAAGAGAGCATATTTCTTGAGTATTTTCATTACATAAACTATTCACCCTCTTTCACTTTACCCATTCTTTACTTTTGGTGATTCTTTTGTTTTGACACAATTTCTATTCATTTGTTTTGTAACACATTTTCTTTGATTTTCAATTGTGTGTCAAATGATCTTCAATGTTTTTCGTTTTCTTTTTCAATCACCATCTTCAACCTCTCATATTTTTCAACTACTTCATTTTTTTCTTCAAACAGATAACCTCTTTCTCCCCAACTTGTTTTCAACCCTACTTAAACTCAATGCTCAATCATCCTAAGATAAGGGTTAAGTCATTGTTTTTTTTTATTGTGGTTCAAGGGTTCAAATTCAAACAAAATTTCAAAAATTTTGGCTCAAGGGGGTAGCAAAGGATCACACCATCTCACAAGGTAGGTTATTTTGGCTTAAGTAGTTATCACTCAAAAAGAAACAAGGTCTTGATCATTTCCATGACTTCAAACACATCAAGTAATAGCAAGATTCAGTTAAAATCAACAGAGTTAAACACAATTGCCGGCTCTCAAATATATAAACAATGGAAGGTTCACACAATCTCACCCGGCTAGGTCTATGTGATTCATAATCAATTAATCATGTCGAGAAGGAATGAATGAAATCAAATTGAATAAAGCTACTTAGTTCAAATTCATCCTATCATTCAAAGATAATCACAAAAATTTGACCTCAACTATAGCAATTCAAAAATTATTCTAATCATGCATTTAAATTTGATTAATCACAAACCTAGACTTTTCAATTCATATGCACATTTAGCAATCACAAAAGTTTAAACCATGTTTGTTCACAAAACATTTCAGTCACAATTTGCAATGAAACATAAAACATGAATTTAAATGACTGAAACAATAAAATGTCACTGTATATGGCGTGCTTTAGTCCTCTGCTTCTGCTGTTCTCCCTCTTCAACAAATGTGGACTGTCTTCAGGCCAAGAAAATGAAGTATCTTGTAATGCCTGCATTTACAACAAAGTAAAACATACAGCCCTAGGCTTTTGTTAGAATTTCCAAAAGTTTTGATAAGCTCGCTTAGCAAGCAAAGGTCTCGCTTAACGACTATAGCAGAAACAAAATTTCAAATGAAATTCACACCTGTTTAAACTCTTTGTGTCCACAAGTGACATAGACATATAAAAAAAACTACTATAACATATGTTGAATTAAAAATGCTTTAAATAAAAGTTAAGGAAAGAAAATTGGGTTGCCTCCCAACAAGCGCTTCTTTTACGTCACTAGCTTGACGCCTTTTTGGTTAGGGTGGCCAAAATGAGACGGAAAGCACATCATCCATCTTTTTCCTTTGGTTTAGGAGGAATTCCATGAACGTTAGATATAAATGTTGCGGAGTCCATATCCTCCCCAATTCTTTGTTGTTGAACAAGGCACAAATTTCATCTATAACCCGATCAATCTCCGCCTTGTTCTCCATCTCCTTCTTTGGCTCACATGGTTCTCCCTTGTCAAATAATCCTTCAATTACCTCTGCATCCATCATCACTTCTTCATTATCAACAGTATTGGCCTTCTCAGTACATGGCCATTCTTGAGGAAGTTTATCTTTGTGTGGTGTTTCTATTGCTTCCACTATTTTCTCTACACCACATTCATCGGTCATTCTTTCTTCCTCAATATTTTCAACACCTTCCTCCACACACTCTCCACATTCATCATTCTTTGTGAGATTACTCTTTTTCTCGTCATGAATGGTTTGAGTGTTGGTTTGAAATGTTCCTCCTTGATTATTATTATTGGCTATCTGTTTAGCTATTTGACCAAGTTGATTTTCCATATTCTTCATCCTTGCAAGGCTGTTTTTCATATATAGTAGGTGCTGGTCTGACTCCAGATGCCATTTGAAAAAAAATCAAGGATGAAAAACAGTGGCATGGTCGCTGCTGGCGACCAAGACAGAAATTTGCCCCTGTTCGCTATGGCGACCAAATATGTGGAAAAATCAATTTTTTATGAAGAACAATTATACCCATAACCCTATCACCACTCTAATCACTCAGAAATACAGAAATCCAAGCTTGGGAATCACATGCATTAAAAAATTTTCACAATTAATCACTTCCCAAATTAAGAGCAAGAACACCCATGACCATACTTCTTTAAAACTCATGAAAAATTCTTAAAACAATCTCAGCACAAAAGTTGAGTTTCAACAAGAAGAACATACATGCATGTTTAAAAAAATGAATTCCCAATGAGATTTGAGAGACTATCATGAACATTAATAGTTTTCAAGATTTGACATGTTCATGATAGAATTTGGGAATTTTAGTTTCTAATTCACCCTAAATTTCCTCAAAGTCTAGATTACTTACCTCTTGGAATGATTAAATGCAAGAAGATGGAAATTATAAAGTGCAAAATTGCTTAAAACAATGAAAATTTGTCGCAATGTTTTTAATATCAAACGCCAGTCCCTGGCAGCGGCGCCATTTTGTTGAAACTGGAGGGTAAGGCAAGTGCTGAGTAGTTGGATTCTTTTGCATATTCTTCTTGTCTTTCAACTTCCGAGTACTGTCTTCCTTCTCCCCACTAGCTTCCCCCTCACACTCATTTTTTTCATTTTCATTTTCAACTAAAACACCTTTATTTCTTCCTTCTTCTCCACACCTCTCTTCAGTCTTTTCTTCTTCTTGTTCTCTTGCATCAACAACAGCTCTTTCAGTTCGGAGATTATCACCGATGCCTACACCAATCTCTTTGCCGCTCCTTGTCATTATTGACTTGCATTGTTCCTTTGGATTCGGCTCCGTGTTAGCAGCAAAAGATCCTGGTTGATTATTATTGCTGGCCACTTGTCTTGCTATTTGGCCAATCTGAGTCTCTAAGTTTCTCAACACCGCATCGTTGCCTCTTTGGTATATTTGAACGTCTTGCTGAAACTTATGTTGCTGTTCCATGAATTTCTTCATTGTCTCCTCTAAATTTGAATTTTGGTTGTTTGTTGGAGGTGGTTGGTTAAAACTTTCATACTGTCTTTGTCTATTCGACGAACCAGCATCCTGTCTCCACCCCTGGCCATAATTTGCATTGTTGTTTCTTTGATAGCCAGCGTTGTTCTGATACTGATTTTGCCTTGGTTGATTACCCATGAAGTTCACCTCTTCCTTTGTCGGAGGACAATGTCCAGTTGCATGATCACCAGTGCACAATTCGCAAAATGCAACTTGTTTGGCTTTTCCTGTTTCTTCTTGTAAACTAATCATTCTTGCCATTTGCTTTGACAACTGATCAACTGTGTTGGTGAGCAGCTTGTTTTGAGCTAAGACCGCATCTGAGGTATCGAGTTCAAGAATTCCAGCTTTCCTATGTACAGGATTTCTGTTGTAATCTCCCTGACGATCACTAAGTGCCATTTTTTCAATAATTGTCGTGGCATCTGCAGCAATTAATGATAAAAGGGAACCACCTGCTGTAGCATCTAAAAGAAGCTTGATTTGTTGAAGAAGACCATTGCGGAAGATATGAATTTGAGTGAGTTCATCAAATCCATGATTGGGACACTTCCGTAACATTGACTTGTACCGCTCCCAAGCTTCATTAAGAGTTTCATTTTCTCCTTGAGAAAATACAGCAATAGATGTTTTGGCCTCCATGAACTTATGATGCGGGAAAAATCTCTCAAGAAACTTCTCCTCAAGTACATTCCAATTTGTCATGACAGGTGTTGGTTGGTCTAGATACCAATCATTTGCTTGACCAATCAATGAATGTGGAAACATTATCATGAATACTGCTTCTTCTTCTGCAGCAGTGGTACCAAGTGAACCCGCAATCTCATAGAACTTCACAAGATGGTTATACGGATCCTCATGTGGTAAACCTGCAAAAGGGTTAGCATACAAAAGTTGGAGAAGTCCAGTCTTCATCTCCGGTTGTCTTGCTCCTCTTTGTGGTCTAGCAAGATGAGCCAACCTTCTTGGACTGTTGTGGCATGGCATGGCACCACCATTACCTTCCGGTTGTGGTTCTGGGATATCTGCCATATTTTCCTCAGCTACTGAAGATGTAGAAGAAATAGAGATAGAAGATCCTTCTTGCTGCTCTCTTTGTTTGGCTAGTTGTTTCTTTTTTCGTGTTTTACTGTTGTTTCTTCTGGCCGTCCGTTCAATCTCAGGATCGAAAAGTAGGTTATCGGCCGCAACCTGTCTTCGCATTCACAATTCACCATCTAACCAACAAATTAGCCTACATGATGGATAATAATTAAAAACAGAAATTATAAAGTGCAAAATCTCTTAAAACAATGAAAATTTATTGCAATGTTTTTAATATCAAATGCCAGTCCCCGGCAGCGGCGCCATTTTGTTGAAGTACAAAAGAGTATTTTTATGTATCGTCTCCACAGGGACTAGTGCGATATTAATAACCGTTCAACAATAACCATTAGTTTTAAGTAGGGTTTTAGAAAATTGTTTGTTTCAAATTTAATTGCGAAAATCTCGTAAAGAATGCGATAAATCAAAGGTTAGAATTCAGAGGAAAGAAATTGCCAGGATTAGACTTCACTTTATCAATCGTATATATTGATTCAATCAAATGATCATATACTCTAGTGATTAATTAACATCTTCACATATTGCTCATCAATGATTTCCGTGTCCGAAAAACATCGTGAAATCTATTGTGTCGATTAATGTTCGATCTCTCGACTTATCGACCCACACAATAACATTAAGATTCAATATTAAAAGTGAATATTAAAACCTAAATCTATGTCTAGAGTTTAGGATTTTGACATGTGATTATCCTAGATCTATAGATCCAAACAATATATGTCTATATCATTTAAATCATATGAATAACATGAAAAACAAGGATATCACAAATATTAATGAATCAACTAAAATATATAAATCAAAAGATGAGAATCAACATAGAGTCATGATAAGTTACATCTAATCCCAACAACAAAAGTTTAGCCACTCATTGTCATGGTGGTTAACTTACAAAAATGAATAGAGGAACAAAGAAGGAACATCAATCCCTTGATCTCTCAAGTTGAATGATCAACCTTCAAAAAACCCTAGGCAACAAGCTTTTTTTCTCTTCTCTGGCTTTTCTCAAGTGTCCAAAATCAGATCGCCTTTTCTTTACTTTTCAAGGCTATTTATAGAAAGTCAAAAAGTAACTGGTCGCTCAACCACCACCTGGTAGCTCAGCTACCAACCTTGCTTAGTGATGAGGGTTTGCTGACACGTGTATAAGCTTGACTTGTTGCCCAAACTTTCCTCCTGGTCGCTGCTGGCTAGCATTGGTCGCTGCTGGCTACCACCATTCTGGTTTTTTTTTTCTTCTGGTAGCTCAGCTACCACCTGGTCGCTCAGCTACCAACCTTTGTTAATTTGGTTTTGCTCCTCTTTTTATTATGAAAGCTTATCAAAAGAGTTAGGATTAAGATATAACATTTATCTTTGACTAAAATATGTATGTACAAAATCTTGGGGGTTTTAATTATAAATTCTTCGAAAATAAGTCGATAATTGCCGTATTTGAGTATGTAAAATTACCACTTTTTGGCACTTATCAACTCTCCCCAACTTAGAACTTTGTTTGTCCTCAAACAAAAGTCCAAAACAAACTTTCAAAACATGGTTCAAACATCATTAGTGCATAATTCATTCAAGCTTTGCAATCAATCAAAAACTTTGGATTTCAATCATTTCAAGTTTGCATGATTCATTTTATTGCAAGTTCAAAATCAAACATTCATAATCATCAAAGAATGAATTTGAAATAGTTTCAAAATTCAAGTAAGATTTTATGCTTTCCAAATCAACAAAATAATCAACTAGAATCACAATTCTCATAAGTGTTTCAACTCAACGGTGTAGTGTTTCTCTCAATCCAAACAATGTGTTCACAACAAATCAATTCAAACATACATCTTAGCAAAATCACAAGTCATGTTATCAATCATGGATCACTAAGGTCTTTCATAAGCTTGTAATGGGGCTAGGCTACAAGAAATCATTGTTTTTCTTTGGATTCAAAAAGCCTTAAGGACAAGAGAGCATATTTCTTGAGTATTTTCATTACATAAACTATTCACCCTCTTTCACTTTACCTATTCTTTACTTTTGGTGATTCTTTTGTTTTGACACAATTTCTATTCATTTGTTTTGTAACACATTTTCTTTGATTTTCAATTGTGTGTCAAATGATCTTCAATGTTTTTCGTTTTCTTTTTCAATCACCATCTTCAACCTCTCATATTTTTCAACTACTTCATTTTTTTTCTTCAAACAAATAACCTCTTTCTCCCCAACTTGTTTTCAACCCTACTTAAACTCAATGCTCAATCATCCTAAGATAAGGGTTAAGTCATTGTTTTTTTTTTGTTTTTTTTTATTGTGGTTCAAGGGTTCAAATTCAAACAAAATTTCAAAATTTTTGGCTCAAGGGGGGTAGCAAAGGATCACACCTGTTGTACCCTAAATTTTGCCCACTCTTTTATCACATATAGTGTTTTATGTTGCATTATCTTACAAATGTGTGAAGTAGCCTTTTTGGTAATACCAATGGTTTATAAGTGCATGTGAGCACAGGGTCACAAGTTTGAGTCTCACTTAAGTCTTTTTATGTGTTTTATCTTATTAAAAAAAAGAGTCACAAAAATTGTTTTTTTAAATTTATTATTTTTATTTTCGGTTTTTTATTGTTATTATTGGAAAAATATAAAAAAAAAAAAGTATAAGATCATGCAAAAAAATATATAAAGAGAAGATCATGCAAAAAAATATATAAAGATCCCAAAATATAAAATAAAAAAAAAATAAAAATAAAAGAATATAAAATTTTACAAAATCTGGAGGGAGATATTATAGAGACTTTGTCCCCAAGTTTCAATCAAATCGGTCATACAAATTTATTCCAAAAATAAACCTAATTTTTACCTATAAATACCACAAGAGTTTCACACTAAAAAGGAAAACAACTAGCATAAAATCTGAGAGAGCGCTACAATTCAAGCAGGTCAGTTTCTCACTTCGTTGTTTTCTTATGCACATCTTGATACTTGTCTAATCATTATTTGAGTTTTGGGTTATATTCGAGACTTTGTTTGTGTTTCTAGTTTATAAAAACGTTTAAAAAGTGATTTGGGTGTTTTTCTTTAGTTTTTGAAATCATAAAAAACAAATTTTTGAATTTCTTTAGTTTTTCTTTAATTTCTTTAGTTTCTAGTTTTTTTTTTCTCACTCTATGATTTATTCAATTTAAAAAATAGCAAAAAACATAAAAAATAATGAAATCATAAAAAACAAATTTTTGTTTCTTTTTAATGCATGTAAATTAACTTTTGGTAAATAAATGGATGAAAAAGAGATGGTTTGGTGTATATCACTCCCTCTCCCGATTACCCGGATTCTTGACGTATGGCTCGTAACTTGGGTAGTTGTCATTCTAAACATTAAAATAAACTTCAACGCACCAAACCTTACTATTTTCGCGCCCCCGTGCGTTTATTTTTCAATCAAATAAACTTTTTTTCGCCTAAGTGCGACTAACATATTTTCATAAATAAAATCAACCAACCAACATTTATTTTCTACCCAGAACTGCGTGTAGCTTTGAATTTCCCATTGCACCCGGGAATACGTAGGAGCGAGATTCGTACATCTCGTCAAGCACACTAATAATAAAAACTAATTTTTCCCCCTTTTATAAATACTCATAATAATTAATTAAAAGCATGCAAGCAAATTAAACACTCTTTTAACCCTAAAATTAACGAGGAGGTTCCCGTTGAGTACAACGGATGTGAGGGGTGCTAATACCTTCCCCTCGCATAATCGACTCTCGAACCTGTAAATGGTTGCGATGACCATCTTTCCATTATTTTAAGGTTTTATCGATATTTTCCTTTTCCTCCGGGAATAAATAAAGTTCGGTAGCGACTTTACTATTTAGCGAGCATTTTCCGCTCGCGCATTTTTCCACCCGCTTCAGCTGGCGACTTCACTGGGGACTATTAGAGAGTAAAGCCTATCCTTGTTAGTTTTAGGGTTATGTGTCCTCCCGATTGTTTGCTTGCTTTTACTGTGTTTTATTTCCTTTTTTTTATTGGTTTTATCTTTAAACTTTATTTATTTTGTTTATTCTATTTATTTCTACATATATCAACTGTGGGGTAGGATATTATTTGAGTAAAGCTCTACACCTGAGCTTGGAGAAAAACTTGAGATAAGACGGTGGTTGCGTAATGTTGGTCCTCTTGACGTATGGCTTGTAGGATCGGCATGAAAACCCCACCTAGAGTAGATCCTCTTGAAGGTGTTGTTGTCTTGCGAGTATTTGCAATGGCGGCAATATTTTCCGGTTGGGTCCGTGACTCTAGGGACCTTTCTAGAACCCAATGACTCCATCTAAGGGAGACCCTTTGAATTGGCTAGCCCAATCTCGTGGGGAAGTTCTGAATGAGGGCCTTGACTTTGGTTGTCGCCCTCAAACAAACAAAAACCCTAGAACCGACATGTGAGGGGATTTGGTAGTAAAGATTTAGAACCGACCTATCGTAGGGAACCCCTCTATTTAGGTATGAGATTTCCAATTATCCTATAAACCCGTCCTTGAAGTCACACTCGGACCTTCTTTGGTCACATTGCATCATGACATGTCATTAAAATCTTTTAAGCATGCCTTGAAAACGAAAAGACATCTTTTTTGCATACGCATGCACTTTCATACATCTTCATACATGCATCTTCATACAATTGCATCCCATATAAAAAAACTCATTTCATTTCCCTTCAATTCGCCATAAAACTCATATCTTTCCCGCCGCAATTCTCAAGCTAGCAGGTTTCCCGATACTCAAAAGGAACTTGAAACATGTCTCAAGAGGATGTGGAGGAACTCCGAAAAGGTCAAAGGTTGTTGAGAGAGGATGTCAGCCATTTGAAGACTCAGATGAACTTGGTCATACAAATCCTATTAAAGAAAGAGGACGAACCCTCGCCAAACCTGCCACAGGTCTACCTTACGCCGCAGATACCCCGACCATGGGTGATGCCTCCACGTCAACAACAGCCACAACAAAATCGATATCCACAAAAGAGTCAACCTAGTCTCGAGAGAAGCAATGTGCCTTTCGATCAGATGCACTTTGATGCTGTACCTATGCCATATGATCAAATTTTGCCGTACTTAATCCAAAAAGGGATGGTTGAGCCAAGACCCCTTCCTCCTACAAAGAAGCCGTACCCGGTTGGTTTTGATTTGAACACTAGGTGTGACTATCATGCTGGGTCACCAGGGCACAACATCAAGAACTGTAGGGCCTTCAAGTACAAGGTCCAGGAGCTTATCGATCGCAAGCTGATATCTTTCAAGGAGGAACCCCATTCATCAATCGCCACCCCTTTTACAAACCAAAAACGTCAAGGGGGCATCTTCAAAGTCAATGGTCCAACAAGGAAACTCATTCAATAGGATTACTAGGTTTTCATTCTCAGTCGTAATTTCATTTCTGCTAAGTTTTGTTTTCTTGAAATTGTAATATTTTGATTAGGTATTTTAATGAAATTCGCATGCATGTTTTGAATCTATCCATTCATATTCACTCTCTTCTTATGTCATCTCTATCTTTTCATTTCACTTCTCATATGTTAACAAACTTGGTGGGGAGGATGATGTAAACAAATAATGGAATTTGCTGATATATGCTTTTATAAGTAAACCCGGCTGATGATGTAAGACATTGTTTCAATTCCCAAACACTGGAGATATAAGGAGATAATCCGTAGTCAACCCCTTTGAGCCCGTAGACGGTGTTCTTTCTATTTTACTAAAAACCCTTAATCTTAACCAGGGGCAGGGTAGTTTTACAATTAACTCAATGATGCATTCTGATGCAAGGGAATCGGTCATCTTCATTAAAAGGTTTAAGCACATTATTTCCATCATGTACACCATCCAACATGGAGGGAATAATGAGAGGATAAATCATGTACACCATCCAACATGGAGAGAATAATGAGAGGATAAAAAACATAATCATTGATGTGACAGTCATAACTTTGCTGAGCTAAAAGCAAAATCTCATGAGAGCTGTTCAAAAAAAAGAGAGAGCCCGCTAAGTAAAAACTTAGGCAAAAATGGGGCATCCCGATGGACCGCAAATTCAAAAGAATTGGTCCATGCAAAAATAGGGAGTAAAAAAAAAATGAAAGCAAGTTTGTCGACTAAAAGAAATGACTGCCACTTCAAGAATTTCATCAGTGTCTGACCACTGTACCTACCTCTGGTATCATAACTAGCAAAATTCTCTTGTCGACCAAAGACATTTGTTGAGTTAATTGAACTTAGGAATGAAGAACATCAAAGTAGATTGGGAGGGTTAAAATAATATTTTGAGCTGTATATCCTTTGTTTCTTAAACCGTGAGCCAGACCACGTTACAACCCTCAAAAGACCTAATTGAAGTTAGGTTGACTATAAAAGCAAATTCGGCAAAATTGTTAAACTGACTCCTCATGTTTGTGAATCATCAATAACATTTTTTCTAATAATTTCTATCACTCTCAATTGGGCCAATCTTCTGGCCAAATATCGCCCATTGTAGATAGCTAAACAACTTTCAGCTTCAAAACTTGCATGTGCATTGCGTCGAAATTACTTTTCAAGATAAACAATTTCACTCGCAAATTAATACTTAGCATCAAGGAAATGTCAACAAGGAATCTGATCAAAGGTGAATCATTTTAAGAAACTCCTAAAAAGGGGCAAGTCAACTAAGGGGTCCTACTAATCAAGAGTAAATCCCTATAATCGAGGGGCACATCATTTGGATATCTTATTGATTGGGGTCAAGATATTTCAAGAGTGGATCAAACCTTCAAAGCACCAATCAACCAGGGGCATGCTTTTCAAAGTTCAAGTGTTGGGGCAGTCCGAGTCAAAGATTTAATATTAAGCATACCTTTCAAGGATTCAAATACTGGGGCAACACGTGTTTATCCCCCATGGATAAAGAGGAGTTCTCATTCCCAGTTTGATGCAGCCAAAGATAAAATGCCCAAGAAAAAGAAATACAAAAAAAAAGTCAAAGTCAAAAGCTCGCCAAGTCGAAAACCCGAAAGGGCGGCTTAAGCAATAGAAAGCGTCCCGGTGGATCGAAAACCTGAAAAGGCGGTCCAGGCAAAAGTTAGGGATCTTCAAAAAGAGAAAAAAAAAGGGCAAAATGAGTCACATTTGGGGCAATTCCTCTTCGTCCTTTCAAGCTGCTCAAGTATATGCACTCCCGGTGGACTGAAAACTCGAAAGGGCGGTCCAGGCAAAAGTTAGGGATCTTCAAAAAGAGAAAAAAAGGGCAAAATGAGTTACATTAGGGGCAATTTCTCTTCGTCCTTTCAAGCTGCTCAAGTATATGCTGCATCAACAACTATTGAGTTCGACATAGATATCGGGGAATCATGCTAGGAAGACATCCCATATGAAAAAATTTCCTAGTCTTAACCATTCTACCACCCACTACAAGAAAACTTTTGAGAACATTCCAAATCATAGTCATGCTTGCATCATTCTAATGCATCAATCATATCTGCATCATTCTAATATGTCATCCATGCATCCCACCTCATACTTGCACATTAAACCTCCTAGTAAAAGTGAACTTACTTCCCTCAAAGTCCAATTTTTGCCGACCTATCATGCATCGACCACACATTTCACATAGCGTGCATTCACGATACATCATGCATAAATAAATGCATTAACCCAAAAATCATGCATCAAAATAAGATCATGCATACATAACATAGGCAGAAGATTTCTACCTTAGTTTGCAGTTCTAGAGCCCTACCTAATTTGGCAATATGAGTTCCATCCTATTTGGAAGTTTTAGAGTCCTACCCTATTTGCAATCTTCAGAATCCTACCCTATATGACAATTAGAGTTCTACCTTATTTGAAAGTTTAGAGTTCCATCTTTGTGAGGCCGGCAATTTAGAGTCTCATTCGCGCTGGCAATTAGAGTTCTACCCTATTTCGAAGTTTAGAGTTCCATCTTTGTGAGGCCGGCAATTTAGAGTCCCATTCGGGCTGGCAATTAGAGTTCTACTTTATTTGGAAGTTTAGAGTTCCATCTTTATGTGGCCAGCAATTTAGAGTCTCATTCGCGCTGGCAGTTAGAATTCTACCTTATTTGGAAGTTTAGAGTTCCATCTTTGTGAGGCCGGCAATTTAGAGTCTCATTCACGCTGGCAATTAGAGTTCTACTTTATTTGGAAGTTTAGAGTTCCATCTTTATGTGGCCGGCAATTTAGAGTCTCATTCGCGCTGGCAATTAGAGTTCTACTTTATTTGTAAGTTTAGAGTTCCATCTTTATGTGGCCGGCAATTTAGAGTCTCATTCACGCTGGCAGTTAGAGTTCTACCTTATTTGGAAGTTTAGAGTTTCATTTTTGTTTGGCTGGCAATTTAGAGTCCCATTCGCGCTGGCAGTAAGAGTTCTACCTTATTTGGATGTTTAGAGTTTTATCTTTGTGTGGCCAGCAATTTAGAGTCCCATTCGCGCTGGCAGTAAGAGTTCTACCTTATTTGGATGTTTAGAGTTTCATCTTTGTGTGGCCGGCAATTTAGAGTCACATTCGCGCTGGCAGTAAGAGTTCTACCTTATTTGGATGTTTAGAGTTTCATCTTTGTGTGGCCGGCAATTTAGAGTCCCATTCGCGCTGGCAGTAAGAGTTCTACCTTATTTGGATGTTTAGAGTTTCATCTTTGTGTGGCCGGCAATTTGGAGTCTCATTCGCGCCGACGATTAGAGTTCCATCTTTGTTTGGCTGACAATTTAGAGTACCATTCTCGTTGGCAATTTAGATTTTTATCCCCAGTTTGGCTGGAAATTTAGAGTTTTCATTCACGCTGACAGTTAAGAGTCCCATCTACTCGGACAAAATTTTGGGTCCTTTCGTATTTAATTATCTTCCACCACAAGTACATGAAGACAGCTGTCAATCATGTTCTCGAGTAAAAAAATAATTAAATAGGGGCAGCTGTTGTACCCTAAATTTTGCCCACTCTTTTATCACATATAGTGTTTTATGTTGCATTATCTTACAAATGTGTGAAGTAGCCTTTTTGGTAATACCAATGGTTTATAAGTGCATGTGAGCACAGGGTCACAAGTTTGAGTCTCACTTAAGTCTTTTTATGTGTTTTATTTTATTAAAAAAAAGAGTCACAAAAATTGTTTTTTTAAATTTATTATTTTTATTTTCGGTTTTTTATTGTTATTATTGGAAAAATATAAAAAAAAAAAAGTATAAGATCATACAAAAAAATATATAAAGAGCAGATCATGCAAAAAAATATATAAAGATCCCAAAATATAAAATAAAAAAAAATAAAAATAAAAGAATATAAAATTTTACAAAATCTGGAGGGAGATATTATAGAGACTTTGTCCCCAAGTTTCAATCAAATCGGTCATACAAATTTATTCCAAAAATAAACCTAATTTTTACCTATAAATACCACAAGAGTTTCACACTAAAAAGGAAAACAACTAGCATAAAATCTAAGAGAGCGCTACAATTCAAGCAGGTCAGTTTCTCACTTCGTTGTTTTCTTATGCACATCTTGATACTTGTCTAATCATTATTTGAGTTTTGGGTTATATTCGAGACTTTGTTTGTGTTTCTAGTTTATAAAAACGTTTAAAAAGTGATTTGGGTGTTTTTCTTTAGTTTCTGAAATCATAAAAAACAAATTTTTGAATTTCTTTAGTTTTTCTTTAATTTCTTTAGTTTCTAGTTTTTTTTTTCTCACTCTATGATTTATTCAATTTAAAAAATAGCAAAAAACATAAAAAATAATGAAATCATAAAAAACAAATTTTTGTTTCTTTTTAATGCATGTAAATTAACTTTTGGTAAATAAATGGATGAAAAAGAGATGGTTTGGTGTATATCACTCCCTCTCCCGATTACCCGGATTCTTGACGTATGGCTCGTAACTTGGGTAGTTGTCATTCTAAACATTAAAATAAACTTCAACGCACCAAACCTTACTATTTTCGCGCCCCCGTGCGTTTATTTTTCAATCAAATAAACTTTTTTTCGCCTAAGTGCGACTAATATATTTTCATAAATAAAATCAACCAACCAACATTTATTTTCTACCCAGAACTGCGTGTAGCTTTGAATTTCCCATTGCACCCGGGAATACGTAGGAGCGAGATTCGTACATCTCGTCAAGCACACTAATAATAAAAACTAATTTTTCCCCCTTTTATAAATACTCATAATAATTAATTAAAAGCATGCAAGCAAATTAAACACTCTTTTAACCCTAAAATTAACGAGGAGGTTCCCGTTGAGTACAACGGATGTGAGGGGTGCTAATACCTTCCCCTCGCATAATCGACTCTCGAACCTGTAAATGGTTGCGATGACCATCTTTCCATTATTTTAAGGTTTTATCGATATTTTCCTTTTCCTCCGGGAATAAATAAAGTTCGGTGGCGACTTTACTATTTAGCGAGCATTTTCCGCTCGCGCATTTTTCCACCCGCTTCAACACCATCTCACAAGGTAGGTTATTTTGGCTTAAGTAGTTATCACTCAAAAAGAAACAAGGCCTTGATCATCTCCATGACTTCAAACACATCAAGTAATAGCAAGATTCGGTTAAAATCAACAGAGTTAAACACAATTGCCGGCTCTCAAATATATAAACAATGGAAGGTTCACACAATCTCACCCGACTAGGTCTATGTGATTCATAATCAATTAATCATGTCGAGAAGGAATGAATGAAATCAAATTGAATAAAACTACTTAGTTCAAATTCATCCTATCATTCAAAGATAATCACAAAAATTTGACCTCAACTATAGCAATTCAAAAATTATTCTAATCATGCATTTAAATTTGATTAATCACAAACCTAGACTTTTCAATTCATATGCACATTTAGCAATCAGAAAAGTTTAAACCATGTTTGTTCACAAAACATTTCAGTCACATTTGCAATGAAACATAAAACATGAATTTAAATGACTGAAACAATAAAATGTCACTGTATATGGCGTGCTTTAGTCCTCTGCTTCTGCTGTTCTCCCTCTTCAACAAATGTGGACTGTCTTCAGGCCAAGAAAATGAAGTATCTTGTAATGCCTGCATTTACAACAAAGTAAAACATACAACCCTAGGCTTTTGTTAGAATTTCCAAAAGTTTTGATAAGCTCGCTTAGCAAGCAAAGGTCTCGCTTAACGACTATAGCAGAAATAGAATTTCAAATGAAATTCACACCTGTTTGAACTCTTTGTGTCCACAAGTGACATAGACATATAAAAAAAACTACTATAACATATGTTGAATTAAAAATGCTTTAAATAAAAGTTAAGGAAAGAAAATTGGGTTGCCTCCCAACAAGCGCTTCTTTTACGTCACTAGCTTGACGCCTTTTTGGTTAGGGTGGCCAAAATGAGACGGAAAGCACATCATCCATGTTTTTCCTTTGGTTTGGGAGGAATTCCATGAACTTTAGATATAAATGTTGCGGAGTCCATATCCTCCCTAATTCTTTGTTGTTGAACAAGGCACAAATTTCATCTATAACCCGATCAATCTCCGCCTTGTTCTCCATCTCCTTCTTTGGCTCACATGGTTCTCCCTTGTCAAATAATCCTTCAATTACCTCTGCATCCATCATCACTTCTTCATTATCAACAGTATTGGCCTCCTCAGTACATGGCCATTCTTGAGGAAGTTTATCTTTGTGTGGTGTTTCTATTGCTTCCACTATTTTCTCTACACCACATTCATCGGTCATTCTTTCTTCCTCAATATTTTCAACACCTTCCTCCACACACTCTCCACATTCATCATTCTTTGTGAGATTACTCTGTTTCTCGTCATGAATGGTTTGAGTGTTGGTTTGAAATGTTCCTCCTTGATTATTATTATTGGCTATCTGTTTAGCTATTTGACCAAGTTGATTTTCCATGTTCTTCATCCTTGCAAGGCTGTTTTTCATATATAGTAGGTGCTGGTCTGACTCTAGATGCCATTTGAAAAAAAATCAAGGATGAAAAACAGTGGCATGGTCGCCAGTGGCGAGCTGTGGTCGCTGTTGTCGACCAAGATAGAAATTTGCCCCTGTTCGCTATGGCGACCAAATATGTGGAAAAATCAATTTTTTATGAAGAACAATTATACCCATAACCCTATCACCACTCTAATCACTCAGAAATACAGAAATCCAAGCTTGGGAATCACACGCATTAAAATTTTTTCACAATTAATCACTTCCCAAATTAAGAGCAAGAACACCCATGACCATACTTCTTTAAAACTCATGAAAAATTCTTAAAACAATCTCAGCACAAAAGTTGAGTTTCAACAAGAAGAACATACATGCATGTTTAAAAAAATGAATTCCCAATGAGATTTGAGAGACTATCATGAACATTAATAGTTTTCAAGATTTGACATGTTCATGATAGAATTTGGGAATTTTAGTTTCTAATTCACCCTAAATTTCCTCAAAGTCTAGATTACTTACCTCTTGGAATGATTAAATGCAAGAAGATGGAAATTATAAAGTGCAAAATTGCTTAAAACAATGAAAATTTGTCGCAATGTTTTTAATATCAAACGCCAGTCCCCGGCAGCGGCGCCATTTTGTTGAAACTTGAGGGTAAGGCAAGTGCTGAGTAGTTGGATTCTTTTGCATATTCTTCTTGTCTTTCAACTTTCGAGTACTGTCTTCCTTCTCCCCACTAGCTTCCCCCTTACACTCATTTTTTTCATTTTCATTTTCAACTAAAACACCTTTATTTCTTCCTTCTTCTCCACACCTCTCTTCAGTCTTTTCTTCTTCTTGTTCTCTTGCATCAACAACAGCTCTTTCAGTTCGGAGATTATCACCGATGACTACACCAATCTCTTTGCCGCTCCTTGTCATTATTGACTTGCATTGTTCCTTTGGATTCGGCTCCGTGTTAGCAGCAAAAGATCCTGGTTGATTATTATTGCTGGCCACTTGTCTTGCTATTTGGCCAATCTGAGTCTCTAAGTTTCTCAACACCGCATCGTTGCCTCTTTGGTATATTTGAACGTCTTGCTGAAACTTATGTTGCTGTTCCATGAATTTCTTCATTGTCTCCTCTAAATTTGAATTTTGGTTGTTTGTTGGAGGTGGTTGGTTAAAACTTTCATACTGTCTTTGTCTATTCGACGAACCAGCATCCTGTCTCCACCCCTGGCCATAATTTGCATTGTTGTTTCTTTGATAGCCAGCGTTGTTCTGATACTGATTTTGCCTTGGTTGATTACCCATGAAGTTCACCTCTTCCTTTGTCGGAGGACAATGTCCAGTTGCATGATCACCAGTGCACAATTCGCAAAATGCAACTTGTTTGGCTTTTCCTGTTTCTTCTTGTAAACTAATCATTCTTGCCATTTGCTTTGACAACTGATCAACTGTGTTGGTGAGCAGCTTGTTTTGAGCTAAGACCGCATCTGAGGTATCGAGTTCAAGAATTCCAGCTTTCCTATGTACAGGATTTCTGTTGTAATCTCCCTGACGATCACTAAGTGCCATTTTTTCAATAATTGTCGTGGCATCTGCAGCAATTAATGATAAAAGGGAACCACCTGCTGTAGCATCTAAAAGAAGCTTGATTTGTTGAAGAAGACCATTGCGGAAGATATGAATTTGAGTGAGTTCATCAAATCCATGATTGGGACACTTCCGTAACATTGACTTGTACCGCTCCCAAGCTTCATTAAGAGTTTCATTTTCTCCTTGAGAAAATACAGCAATAGATGTTTTGGCCTCCATGAACTTATGATGCGGGAAAAATCTCTCAAGAAACTTCTCCTCAAGTACATTCCAATTTGTCATGACAGGTGTTGGTTGGTCTAGATACCAATCATTTGCTTGACCAATCAATGAATGTGGAAACATTATCATGAATACTGCTTCTTCTTCTGCAGCAGTGGTACCAAGTGAACCCGCAATCTCATAGAACTTCACAAGATGGTTATACGGATCCTCATGTGGTAAACCTGCAAAAGGGTTAGCATACAAAAGTTGGAGAAGTCCAGTCTTCATCTCCGGTTGTCTTGCTCCTCTTTGTGGTCTAGCAAGATGAGCCAACCTTCTTGGACTGTTGTGGCATGGCATGGCACCACCATTACCTTCCGGTTGTGGTTCTGGGATATCTGCCATATTTTCCTCAGCTACTGAAGATGTAGAAGAAATAGAGATAGAAGATCCTTCTTGCTGCTCTCTTTGTTTGGCTAGTTGTTTCTTTTTTCGTGTTTTACTGTTGTTTCTTCTGGCCGTCTGTTCAATCTCAGGATCGAAAAGTAGGTTATCGGCCGCAACCTGTCTTCACATTCACAATTCACAATCTAACCAACAAATTAGCCAACATGATGGATAATAATTAAAAACAGAAATTATAAAGTGCAAAATTGCTTAAAACAATGAAAATTTGTCGCAATGTTTTTAATATCAAACGCCAGTCCCCGGCAGCGGCGCCATTTTGTTGAAGTACAAAAGAAGTATTTTTATGTATCGTCTCCACAGGGACTAGTGCGATATTAATAACCGTTCAACAATAACCATTAGTTTTAAGTAGGGTTTTAGAAAATTGTTTGTTTCAAATTTAATAACCGTTCATCAATCCCTTGATCTCTCAAGTTGAATGATCAACCTTCAAAAAACCCTAGGCAACAAGCTTTTTTTCTCTTCTCTGGTTTTTCTCAAGTGTCCAAAATCAGATCCCCTTTTCTTTACTTTCAAGGCTATTTATAGAAAGTCAAAAAGTAACTGGTCGCTCAGCCACCACCTGGTAGCTCAGCTACCAACCTTGCTTAGTGATGAGGGTTTGCTGACACGTGTATAAGCTTGACTTGTTGCCCAAACTTTCCTCCTGGTCGCTGCTGGCTAGCATTGGTCGCTGCTGGCTACCACCATTCTGGTTTTTTTTCTTCTGGTAGCTCAGCTACCACTTGATCGCTCAGCTACCAACCTTTGTTAATTTGGTTTTGCTCCTCTTTTTATTATGAAAGCTTATCAAAAGAGTTAGAATTAAGATATAACATTTATCTTTGACTAAAATATGTATGTACAAAATCTTGGGGGTTTTAATTATAAATTCTTCGAAAATAAGTCGATAATTGCCGTATTTGAGTATGTAAAATTACCACTTTTTGACACTTATCAACACCCTTAACTAGCAATCTAAAGTGCAATTTAAAACTATGGGCTACATACCCTTAACTTGCAATCTATGTGAAGAGACATTACCAGGAAGCGTCCCAAATGAAATGAAACGACATTTCCATAGGGAAGATGAGAAGGAAATTACATGCATAGTAAAAGCAAGACTTTAGAAAGTATTCATTAGAACTACTAAGTCTTCAATATTATCCATCCACCCATCTTCATGGTGTCCCTCTCAAGTCAATCTTGATTGATTGGTCCACACGGAAGATGAGAAGGAAGTTTCTGAATTGGTAGTAAAAAAGTGTGCCCAAATTAAAGTAGAGTGTCTGTCCTTAATTGAACTCTTAACAATTCATTAGGTTAAATTAAAATCAATTAGTATTGATCTTGCATGTATTTATAGTATGGATTACATTGCCTTCAAAAAAATGTACAACTCATATAAATATAAATAAACATTAAAAATGTGATCTCTTTAGACACACAACATTATACTGAATATAAAATTCACACTCAATAGTATACATATCGAGATATAGTGTGGGAAATCACGTGTTCAAATAACACAACAAAAATCTAATAACATACCTTAATTACTACGAAGAATGTGTTTCAATGATATTATTGATGACTGGTCCACACGTATGTACGGATATAGAAAATATAGAGAAAGTCACATGAAATCACATCTTCATTACTATGAAGTCACATGTAGGAAAAGAAGTTCGTACCATTATGATAGTGCAGTATATAGGAAATGATTCAGTTTCTCATTTCTCATATTCCATATCCTTAAACTCTTATTGCTTCCATTTCTTCTCAATTCTTATGTCTCTTCAATCACCTTCTTCTTCCTCTTCGTCTCCCAATGAATATTTCATTTACCAGGTCTTTCTCAGTTTCAGAGGCAGTGACACTCGGTATGTTTTTGCTAATAATCTCTACAATGCTCTTAAAGACAAGGGAATCAACACCTTTATTGATCACAAAGATCTTCAGAGAGGGGATGAAATCACACCAACTCTCATCAAAACCATTAATGAGTCTAGAATTTATATTCCTATATTTTCTATCAACTATGCTTCTTCTTCATTTTGTTTGGATGAACTTGTCCACATCATGCATTTCAAAGAAAGAGGTCGCCCTGTTCTTCCTGTTTTCTACGGAGTGGATCCTTCTGACGTGTGGCATCAGAAAGGCCGTTACCGTAAAGCACTTGCTGAGCACGAAAAGAAGCTCCAAAATAATGAGAAAAACATGGAGCGGTTGTATCAATGGAAGATAGCTCTTAACCAAGCTGCTAACATTGCCGGCTACTATTTCAAAATTGGGTACCTCTCTTCATTCAATCCTCTTTTTTTTTCCATCTTTTATATATATATATATATATATATATATATATATATATATGATCGGTTAGCATAAGTGTTAAACTTATCATAATTACACCTCTAGTAACATTATATCAAATATGAATTTTACATATTT